>CM031958.1:28041743-28052920 GCA_018749465.1 Paracanthobrama guichenoti
GAATCTGCCTAAAACACATGCAAGAACCATAATTTAGACAGCTAAACAATTAGATATTAAAAGAATAAATGGTTCAGAAAATTGTATCATTTAAAATTGTTTATGCATTAAGAAGCCATCTTATTTATGTACATTTGTTTGGTCACACTTTTTACTTTGTAATGGTTTGCTCTGTTTGGTTCCATTGAACCATTGCTTTCCTGTAGCTCAAACAATAAGAGCGTGGAGCTAGCAACGCCAAGGTCATGGGTTCGATTCCCAGAGAAAGCAAGAACTGACAAAATGTAAAAATGTGTACCTTGAATGCAATGTAAGTCGCTTTGGATAAAAGCGTCTGCCAAATGCATAAATGTAAATGTAACCATCTTTACGTATAGGTGTTTCCTTTAAGCTAGAAAGAAAAATGGGCAGCATAGTTCCCCCCAGTTTTTAAATAATTTAAACTTGAACGAAGATTCAATTCTTTACCCACAATGACAATATATGTTTATTGCTACACATTAAAAAGTTTATTGTTATTAATTGTGATGATACATTTAGAATAATCATACCCTCTCTTCGATGGCGACAAAGCTTGTGAACTGGGACAAGATGGAGAACTCTTTACTGAGCTCAATGATGTAGGACTTCAGCTCTGCTTTCTTCCCCTGATAGAGATACAAGACAGCAAGTCAAGTTCTTCTGATAGTTCTATTAAAAACAGCAACATGTAGCCAAATATTGTACCTCATGTTCTGCCTCACTGTTGCCTAGAATGCCATCTTCATAGTCTCTGATGATCGCTCTTGCTGTTAACTTGTGAAGGAACTACACACACACACACACACACACACACACACACACACACACACACACACACACACAAACAATCTCTTTAAATGTCTGATAAACAATTGATGATGTTTCAGATTATATGAAGTATTTCAGACGCTCACTCACAGTTCCTTTCGTCTTTTGTAGTTCTGTGGTGGAAACCATTGTTTTGATCTCCTGCCCACTCAAATCTCCAAACAGTGTGGCCTAAAAGAATGAATATTACACAGTTCAAAACAATAAATAAATGTTTATTTATATAGCTGGGTAATTCATCTAAAACATCTTAATCATTTTACAGCTTTCTGAGTAATATTACATATTTTGATCTTGATAAATCTCACATTTAACCACTCGTGTTTTTAACCACTGTAGCATATTCAATGAAAATTTAAATTTCAGATCTAAAAGATAGCAGAAATCTAATTAAAAATAAATAAAGCATATTTTCCACACCGCCATATGCTTCCACACTAAATGAATATAAGAAATAATATTTAATCATATTAATTTATATGCATCAATATAACAATACAGCAGGTCTACCTGAGTGCAGTGCGGCACAAAGCCGTATATGAGAGTGTGACAGTCACTGAAGAGGCCGTGAAGCTGTGAGGGGGCTTGAACAGGAGGGGACGCTGTGGGATTAAACTGCTGCCACTTCACTGCCACTGATCTGCAGCCTGGAGACTCCATGCGCTGAACCTGAGCACGCACCTGAAATGACCAGCAAATCTGTTAAACTCAAGCCTCAGAGCGGCCCATGTTGGTTAGATAATGTTCCCTTTTTCTTAATAAAAACGACAATACAATAAACAGCGTGATTCACCTTCTCTGCCCAAGTGTGTTTCATCTTTGTGTCAAAAAATTCATATGTTCCTCCACCTGCTTGAGCCAAAGCTCTGAGCATATGACGATTAGCTGTCAAGCTAGACAAACACAAACAGTAGGTTCAGAAATTAATTTAAGTGATAAAGAGCTTTGTGTTGAACTCCTCAAAGGCAGACCTGAGTCCGCAGGTGAAGAGGCGCGTGTGGCGAGTTTTCTCTGACCAGCTGTAGGGTCAGAGGCTGGTTCTGAACATGCCCATCAGAGAGCAGCAGGATGTTCCTCACGCCCCGGCAGGGAGGCAGCAGACTCAGGTTCCGGAGAGGCCGCCACAGCTCAGTGCCGCCACCAGCGCCACTGCAGGACTGAAGAGACCACACGTTGATGTGATGATAAGCAAATCATAACATTTTTAATTTGATAACATTTTAATCAGTCTTAGTGATTAATCAAGGGGGTGAGGTTTAACTGGTTAGATACTGCAACATTATGGTGGCAAAAAGGATCTTTTTCCATGGAAAGTGGAATTCAGTATCAATGAACCCTAACTTCTAAACTTCTGAAAACCTTAATAATATCTCAGTATGCCCCCTTTTAAAGCACAGAAACATTCATCTTTAACCATTTTTAAACATTACTTACCATAATAAATTGTCTGGCTGGTTCAGATGCTTCATCTAAAGGCACTGGTGCAGGAAAAGCTTCCTTGTAATCTTAAAAACACACACATTTTCTGATTAACATGTCATTGTGTGAATGAAGAACTAGCATATTGTTCTTCACCCGCAATGCTTTACTACAAGTCACAAGATTAATAGAGAAATGAGAGTGTATGATCACTAGAACAGCAGCAGATTGTTTCAGTGCACACTAACCAGTGCTGAAAGAGATGATGTTGATCTTCAGTGAGCGGTCCAGAGATTTGAGGACTTGAAGGGCAATCTGGCGGGCTTTCAGCATGGCGTCTCCCTGCATGGACTTGGAGGAGTCCAGTAGAATGACCACATCACTCACACTGGACGCTCCAGAGCTGGACACCCCGCTTGACTTAAAGTCTGGATAAAACACCAGCATGCAGGCCTGCAGGGATCAGAGAGTGTCAGGGAAGGACCTACTGTATCTGTGTGTATTTTAGATCAGGGCGTGTGAAGGAAAGAGAAGCATTTTTGTCTGCAATATGAATCAGATGTGACTGATCATTTCTTTACCTGACTATATTTATCCGGATGGTTCTCGACCCACATCCTGGGCATGTGGATATTAGAGAGACTGAAGGACACCTGTAACCCTTCCGATCCAAGAGTCTGTCCCGGTAACGTGCTGATCACTGCCTTACAGTCTGTCATCTGAACGGGAAAAACACTGATAGTGTTAATAATACTGTTCATAAATAAATGTTTTATTTCCTTCAGAGAACACAACAAGTATTTAGTAAGACAATCCACAAAAATAAGTAAAATAACCTTGGTTTTGATGCGGTGTGAAGAGCTCAAGTTGATAATCTTGTATGGCATTTCAATGGACATAGACAGAGAAAACTCCCTGAAGAAACAAAACATAAAGCCAAGGATCATTTTTAGTGAATCTTTAGTGAATTTCCCTGTGAATTCCTCAGCGTTTGAGATTCTCACCCCTCTGACTGAAGCTCCGTCACACCAATCTTTTCAACAGTCGCCTGAAACACGACACAACTGTCAGTCAAAACGCTGTAACTAACAGCAGCCCAAACAGTAGTTTAAATACAGTGACTAAAGACCAGCCAAGTCGTACCTGAGTTGTCTGATTAAGGGCGGCGCTCTGTTGCCATGGTGCCACGCTGCCAGCCAATGAGAAGACTATAGAGCCTGATCTCACCACCAGCTCAGTGATGAATGTCACCTTGATCAAAACTGTGGCTCTGGGAGGAAGGTTCCCCACACTGATAGTAAATACATCCTGCCTCACATAAACACATGACCTTAGAGAAACCCTATGATACATTATCACTCATGCATCAGAGAAAGTCAACAGTAGTAAGCAACTCACAGGGGCATCCTGGTCCATCAGGTAGGCTCCATGACCTTTCTCTATGGCTTGCTTGTACTCCTTACGAGCCTGCTCTTTTTCCTTTACCTACAGGACAAAGAAAGACATTGAAAACTGATGAGAAAACGGTTATGAAGAGCAGAGGCTGCATTTGAAAAATTCTGAATGACTTGCACCTTTCCAATGACGTGTTTTCCATTGATAAAGGCTTCAAATCCACACACTGCTGCCGTCTCCTCCAGTGGAAAGACGTACTTTGCTTCAATGGGAACAGCACTCTTGTTTGTGTAGGTCTGAAAAATGATGACCTGGTGACAGAGCAGAAAAGGTTTTAGTTAGAGTTAGAGTTTGAAATTGTCATTATAATTTTGCTATGTTTATTTCTGTCTTTTATTTTGTTAATCCTGTTGGATTTTATTTTGAACTTGATAACCTTGTCATGTCTTTTGTTCCGTTTAGTCTGCCCAATGTGTCCATTGCTGTTTTGTTTTGTAAAACAAAACAACTGCCTTAAAATTTAAAAAGAAATCTTTGACCACTCCGCCTTTGCAGTCAGAGTCTTCATCACTAATTAAAATGTTCATATTTGCAATCATTATATTTTCTGATAATATTTTACTTATTCTATTTATCCTTCATTCTGACTTTTTATACATTGTTTAACATTTGATTGACCTTGGGAGTGAGAGAAAACGCTTTGATTGAAAAAGACTCCAACACTCCATGCTTTATATTACTCATATGCTCAGGCTAGCAGTAGCGTCAACTGTAGTATCATACCTGACACAGTAGGTCCATCAGCTTGCACCTCACATTGACAGCCTGAAGAGGAAGTTTCTGACCACTGCTGTCCAGCAAACCTGCAGTCATCTCCTCCAGAGGGTTTTTAGTGGACTCCAAACCCTCACTGTAATCACTGGACACTAAAGAAACATATCTAATTTCACAAATCCAAATCATAGCATTCAGCTTTACGCCCTGAGGAATAATCAGATGTCCCTGAGGAATAATTTGTCCCTTCGCCCTTTCACCGTTAGTATAAAGGGCTGTTTTGTGGGACTCAAACTTGGGTCACCCAAAGCGTTGTTGCGCTATATGTTGAAGTGCTGAAGGTTATGGGCTCCGCTGTCATGTAAATTGATTAAACTTTTAAAATTAAAATTTGAATGGATTTGACATCCCCAGTTATCATCCACAACAGATTCCTCCACATATAAAAGCTCTCTCTACATGTCCTGTTCACTGAACGTTACTCACAGACATCAGCAGGCTGTGTGAGCTCCACGAAGGTGTTGATATGAGGCTGGAACTCTTTTAACTCGTCCCCCTCCAGAGTGTACTGAACCACATACTTCAGTCTGATCTGCTCTGTGTTATAGACGACAAACTCATCATCCTGTCAAATAGAAACCAACACACAAACACAAGAGTCACATAGATCCCAAAAACACAAGCAGAATATTTGAGAACAGAAAAAATTACTAAGGAAGGCACCTCAAATTCAGAGAGTCTGTTGGGTGTGCGACGGACTCCATGAACACTGTGGTAGCCGTCAGGGGCGGAGGTCAAAGAGGTGTCTTTCTTCAGCAGGTCTTTGCACCGACCCAACGCCACTTCACACACCAACAGCAGCCGAGAGCCGTCAGTGACACTGGGCTTGGAGTATTTCACACTAGTCCTTTAACACAGAGCAGAAACTTACTAACTCACTCAAATCTTCAGTTGTCATGAAAGTGGAGTCAGATTTATAAATCTGTTATATTAAAAGATGTCGGAGTAATGTAGAAGACCACTGACTTTAGAGAGTCACTGAAGTAGATTCCTCCTCCAAGATTCCCGACATCCGTCCTCTCAATTCCATGCTGTTCGACTCCAAACTTGGGCAGCAGCAGACCGCTACACAGAATATTTCATTAAAAAACATATTAAATTCATTTCATGATAAGATGAATGAGCAATCAAATTAATTTTGCATTAACACTTGCTGAGAAAATCCCCAAAACGAACAAAAGACATTACATGATTATTGCAGAGTAAATAATTGAACAGACATTACAAAAAGTCACTTCTGTCAATTTATAGCCAGATGTTAGAGAGAACATGGTTCACTACCACAGTATATGGTCTGTCATAGACACAGGTTTGTGTGGTTTTGTCGCTGTATGTAATTTTTTTTTTTTCCTCTTACCGTGACAGTATTCCAACAAAACTATTGGGACTAGTGGAGTGGAGGAGGGGCTTAATGTTGCCTAAATCCTCCCAAAACATTTGAAGCTCCACCCCTCTGCTAACACGTAGTATCTGCTGAATCTGAACAGGCCTGCAGTGGATACAAGATTAACACCATCATAATATATTCATGTTTAAACTTCAGACCACAATCATCATGATCAAGTTTACCTGTCCTGAAGCAGTTGAGAGACAACATGAAACTCAGGGTTTTGTGGTGGAACAACCTCAATGCTGCACCTCAGAGCTCGATACTTTCCCAGAGACGAGGGCGAGGGGCTTCCCAGAGTGGCTTCACTCACATTCAGAATGTCTCTGATCAGCTGAGGACGACAGAAGAGTTTAAAGTACTAAATCTGCACTGTGGACTTAAAAATCCAAATTGAAGAATCTACCAAAATCCCCAAATGTGAAGGAATCTCATTCAATTTATGCTGAATTAAATCAGATAATCATTGCATTACAGTAATTAAAAAAATCTATTAGAGTACAGTAATGATTTATTTATATCATTGAGAAACATTTTTGAGAATAATGAGCATTACATAAAAATAAAATGAGGTAAAATAAGTTTCATTATCAAGAAAACAATATCACAATAGAAAAATCTTAATGGTCCTGAAGCAGTATAATAATTGTATATAATTGCATGTGTTACCTGACAAAGGTCTAGTTTCTGAGACACAAGCTTGTGTTTGGAAGGAGGGTCGATCATTCTGAGGGGTAGAAGAGTGTTGACCTCCTCTAGCAGGGCCTTGACTTCATCCTCTTTCTGAGTCTTTTGTGCCAGCAGTAACAATCCCTCCACCCTGCTCACCTGCAACAGCACAGAGCCATTAAACACACAACATTCCTGTGAGCTTCACGACTGGATGTGTGTGTGTCCTTCTCACATCATTAAGGCTGATGCTGGAGACAGGGACTGTCAGGATGTTACTAAGGGAACCGAGAGCTTCGGTCCAAACCAGCTCCACAAAGACGCCAACTTCCTGTGATAATGTGCTGCAGTTCAGCTTCTCCTCCAACAGAAGCTGCAAATTAAAAGAGTGAACACTGATTTCACACCTATTGGACACATTAAATATGCATATAGTGTACAGTATTAAATGAATGAAATAGATCTGCGTTCTGTTTTTGTCTAACCTGCTGCAGGCTGTAGGACGCCAACCGCTCAACCTCAGGAGGAAGCGTGTGTGTCTTTGTGAATCCCTGTGTCTCCATCTCCTTCATCAGCAGCAGATACGCTTCCACAGCATCCTCAGACGTCACACAGTACACAAGCTTGTCCTGCACCACTGCGCTCTATAGTGAGAGAGTCCATCACCGTCACCACGGGTCAATCTATTATTCCTATGATAACAAGATGATACTTTTAAACAGCGTTTAAGATGACCAAACCTCAGCTTCACGCAAGATTGAACACAACACACGATACTTCTGGCCTGCTCGTCCTCTGGCACTCTGCAGCTCCAAAACAGACAAAGTCTTGGGTTTGACCTGCAACAGACATGAAAACACTTTCAAACTCAGGCAGTGGTGAGAAAACAGGGCTACAAGAATCACTTCAGGAATGTGTTAAACAGGTCGTCCTACATTTTTCATTATTTTATATTACTATTTTATGTTCCCCCTGAGGTCCACTTATAACGTTACTCAAATTTACAGTGTAAATGTGGTGTTATATGCACATTTATTCATCTGATTATAGTGAGTTGTGGTAAATTGCAGGTTACTTTGAATAAATTGTCTATTTTGAGCTCTGAAATGTACAGTGTGTTTCACATATAACATGAACTCTTTTAATTCAAAGATCAGTGCAAAGATTTTTCTCACTCACCCTCTCAAAAACGGAATACTTGGCCACTTGAAAATGTGAAGGAAATTCAGGCAGGTCATGGTCGCCGCCTTTGTAAACTCTGCGTTGGGTAAATGCAAAGATGTAGTCATGTAAACTAGCACATCTAAACTGATAGAAACTGATGTAAAAAAAGAAAAAAAGAAAAGAAAAAGTAGAATAATAAAGAAACTGATCAATAACACTCAAGCAGTGACAGTGACAAAAACAAGGGCGTACCTGAACCTGCCAAGACTGGGCCCACCCTTCTCAGGAGTCTCAATCTCAGGCTTTAGGAGTTCAGACTGACCTTTGAATTTCTCTTTTTCTACTATCTGGGTCGACACTTTATGGTGGAAAACAACATTATGTCAACAAAAACGCATGTTTTCTTTTCTCATTTAATACTCTTATAACCTAAATGTAATGTCAAATACATTTTACAACAAAATGCAACACAAGAGCACAAACATACACAAATACAGAGCAAAACACACCCACTTTAAGCAAATACAACTAATCTGGGCGTGACACTCCTATCCATTCTGTCCCTCCACCTTTGTTCACATCTCATGTGACTTCTGTTCAACACTGAATTCATTACAAGAAAGTGTGAGAATGAGGTTTAGGAATCTCCTACCTGGATGAGAGATGAATTCAGTGGTGGGATAAGCCAGCTGTGGGGCCAAATTATGCTCCGTCAAAGGCAGGAGATGCCCTTCATCCAGACAGCTCCACACATACTGCGTCCCAACCACTGGGATCCGGAGCTTCTGGATGCTGCGCTGCCGGTTACTGCTCAGGTCATTCACACTGCTACTGACTACAAAAGAGCACTGGAGAAGATAAAAGCAGGTCAGAAGACACACAGCAGCTCTTTGGTGACTTTTAGTAGGACCACTGCACACTTTGGAGTCACTTTTACTTATTTTAAGCATTATAAAGGTCCGTGATAATTAACATAAAATTAGCCTTAGTTAATTTTAAACAAATCAAACGTCTGCACACTGTGTAAACGCCCTATGATGAAACCCAACTGTTGATCTACATTGAAACAATCATTTTCTTTATCTCAGTGTAACTGCTCTTAGATTTGATTAAAAAGACAGACATGTAGTGCTAAATAATGAGCATAACACGAACCTCTCTGTTGATGACATAGGAGATGTTTCCTCCATTTTCCAGAAGAGCACATTTCAGCTTCTTCTTCTCTTTATAAGGCACATTCTTCACATCTAACACCACAGTACAGTTTTCAAACACTGTCATGATGAACTGTCAACGAGAAAAGCGACAGAACAAAGAGAAACTGTAGAGTACAGTCAATATACAAATAGCATGTCTTTCTATTTTCGTATCAACATAAACATATTCGAGGAAACACTTGGACTATTTATTAAACAAATCAGACATTATATATAATACTTGTATTCACATACACATGGAAGTTATGATATTTCCCTTGATATAAAGTTAAACAGTCAGCAATCATCCAAATCCTACACTTGCCGTATCTCTCTGCAAGAGTGTATCTTACCGTGAATCAGAGTCGAGTGACACGTTTAGATGTTAAGAGAATACCATTAAAGCAAAGCGTCAATAATTTCCTGTGTAAAGTTCAGTAGAAAAGTGTTACGGCTTCCTGATTCATACACACAGTAAAGAAAGACACACCTCCCTGCTTAAAAAAACAAACAAACAATAGGGCTCCACCCAGTGGTTGAAACGGTCCTTGCAGAAATTACTGTATAGTTTCCATAGAGGGGCGCTGCATCTCTCCAACCAGGGGATTCTGTTGTGGGATAATCCTAATGGTCCCTCCCTTTCCTCTGCCACATCCACTGAGAAGAGGAAGCAGCGGATATCAGGAATACCGTGTTATGTTTGTCTAACTGCTGAGATATCAGTCCGCGGTGCTTTAGCAGCATCGCTCCTTTTGTATGGGTTCGGTTAAGCGTAGGCAGATATGGCTCGACACACGTTCTTTTCAACTTATGTACTTCGAAATGTTCCCGTCAGGACGGCTGTCAGTCCTGGCCATGCTTATCTTTTTCAAATATATGTTCACGTGCCCTTGCACAACTCGCGAGATAACTCTCCTGCACTGCTGGCTGTACCTGTGCCTGCCAATAGGCGTACTGTTCTTCATAATGATCCTCATCGATCCTCAACTCCTGAAGATGTGCAGATGTTACGTATGCAAATGTTGCGTCAGCGGCCAGAGCAGATGCTGTAAGAGTGAGTGCTGCGATACTTTTGAGTGCTGCTGTTGTGCTGGTGGTTACTGTTATCATCCAGAACGCTGTGGACAGGAAGGATGGTATTACTGTGGCATTATATGGAAGCACCTACTCAATGTCTTTTATGCGGGATCGCTGTGGATAGTAGTTGCTTTTATTGACGGGGATTGGTACGTTTGCATGCGGACCGTAAATGCGAACGGTACCGGGGAACAAATTGCGTGCAAGGATCTACCAACTCCAGGAGAAGCAGAGACTCTGAGAAAATTTGACAGTGAATCACGGGTACATTTTATATAAAGCCTTCTGCGTTATTTATTCTATCTATCTATCTATCTATCTATCTATCTATCTATCTATCTATCTATCTATCTATCTATCTATCTATCTATATACATACATACATGCATACATACATACACACCGATCAGGCAACAGTGTTCCTAATATTGTGTTAGTCTTTTGCTGCCAAAACAGCCCTGACCTATCAAGGCATGGATTCCACTAGACCCCTGAAGGTGTGCTGTAGTATCTGGTACCAAGATGTTAGCAGCAGATCCTTTAAGTCCTGTAAGTTGCGAGGTGATGTAAAAGAAAATGTGATTTATCAGACCAGGCCACCCTCTTCCATTGCTCCGTAGTCCAGTTCTGATGCTCACGTGGGCTTTCGACGGTGGATTGGGGTCAGCATGGGCACCCTGACTGGTCTGCAGCTATGCAGCTCCATGCACAACAAACTGCGATGCACTGTGTATTCTGACACCTTTCTATCAGAGCCAGCATTAAATTCTTGAGCAATCTGAGATACAGTAGCTCATCTGATCGGACCACACGGGCCAGCCTTCATTTCCCACGTGCATCAGTGCTGTCGCTGGTTTACCACTGTTCCTTCCTTGGACCATTTTTAATAGATACTGACCACTGCAGACCGGGGACACCCCAGAAGAGCTGCAGTTTTGTAGACCCAGTTTGACCCAGTCGTCTAGCCATCATAATTTGGTCCGTGTCAAACTCGCACAAATCCTTACGCTTGCCCATTTTTTTCTGCTTCTAACACATCAATGTTGATGATGATGAAGAGATAATCAGGTGATGAAGAGATAATCAGTGTTATTCACTTCACTGGTCATAATGTTATGCCTGATCGGTGTGTGTGTGTATGTATGTATATATATATATATATGTATATATATGTATGTATGTATGTA
>CM031958.1:28101885-28129385 GCA_018749465.1 Paracanthobrama guichenoti
CCTTTAAATACAGCCATGTGTGGCCGTGTCTGACCAACCCTCCATCAAACCAGGCCACACCAGAGCCTAAACCAACCGAAGACCTTTGGCCAAGACCCTGGTTCTGAACTTTTAATGGTGTTAATCAGTGCAAGTCAAAGTATAACCAGTTAACCAGTACTGAAAACGTTCGCTAAGTGAGCGCTTGACAACATTTTGGCAAAGCGCTGTATTTGTCCCGCCCCACCTCCACCGTGATTGGACGTCTGCTAAAAGTAAATAAGTGATGAGTGCTACATTTTACTCAAAGTTGAACATTCTTCAATTCTTGGCGACCAGTAAAAATGCAGAGCGCCCAGCACTTGAGTGTGACAGACGCGCTCAGCGCCTCGCGCTCATGGCATTCTAAAATGTGGCGTTCCTAATGAAAACAACTGGGAAATATCGCCAGCCACAGCGAGAAAAAAGCGGCACAATTGTGACCCATGGCCTAAGAGTTAAAGTATTAGAAATGCTCTGAATTAACAAACCACTAATGAAGACAAAAAGCAATGCTAACAATGCTAACCTCCAGCATCCATTACACATTTTTACACCAAATTTTAATCTTACAACATCTAATCAATATAACCAAAAGCTGAGCTTTATGCATGCATTCTCACTCATTTAGCTGTCAAAAAGAGTAGCCAATTATAATAACCCAACCTTGCCAAGACTGTCCAAGCCATCTTGAAGGCTATCAAAGAAAATGGCACAAGATCGCAAAACATTCAAAACATCAGGGGCCAGGTGAGCCACCATCAGCCAGCCAGTAGGGGGCTGGTTGCTGGAGGCCAGATGCATCACCATATGGCACTATAGAGTAGGATATGTGGGAAGACTGATGAGCGTGCAGTCAGCGATCTGATTCGGAACACTGCCCACTGGAGTGCGTCGCTCAGAGGCCACAAACCTGAGGTATCACGCTTTGCCCATTACACAGCATGTGGCTCCAGTTATGCTCCAGGCATTTCCATCAGCGGCCTGTGGAAGGCATGTGCTGTGAGGGGAAGGTACAGTGAATTTTACAATGCCTGTATGCTGGTGGCCTTCATAAGCTCCTCCAACAGCTCATCATGGAAGCCTGTACGTGCTCTTTTATGCCTCAGACTAAATGTACGAAGAGGATCCTTCAAGAGTTCCTGTGACAGGAATAGGAGAAATAAAGGTTTTTAACACTGTTTTATAATCCCAGGCATCAACTAGTAACATTAGTATGACAATTTATCATATTACTCTAACCAGTGGAAGAATAGAGGCAAAAAATACAACACCATCAAAACTCAAGCGAATGTTTATTATACAGTTCCTCTTTGAGTAGATTACATGGTAATCTGGTTACCCTACAGCTGGATAAACCTCTCACAGTTATTTGTGTCTGCATGTGTAAAGGAAGCACAGACAAAAAGAAAAGAGAAATGCATAAAAACATAAAGAGAGACAGAAAGAGGTCAACATGTGAGGAAAATGAAAAACACTGCATTTTAAATTTGAAAGTCCACCAGCAGCTGTCGCTCTTGTACAGATCTGCAGACATCACAATGTGAGCCATAAACACTATGGGAAAAACAGAAAAGATGTAGAGAGAGAGAACACAGCGTCATGCTAACAATTCTGGGCCCCCATCACTGTCAGCATGCCAGATCAACCAGAAAAGAAAATGAATTAACAGAGCACCGGGATCACTCTTTGCAGTTCTGATCGTGATGCATACTTAACATCGTATGGCAACAAGTCTTGAACTTTTTTCCATGTTTGATGACAGTGAAGGAGGAAGTACTTTCATCAGAACTCAAAATTTCAGTCATAATCAGTTCTGACAATCTGTCCTCAGTATTAAGATTGAACATTGGTCTGGAGAGTCTGCTCTGTATTTTTCTACTACAAGAGGCGTGATCAGACGGGCATAGTTCAAATGACTCTGTGCATAATTGGATGAGTCCTTCAACCAATCAGACCAATGATCCATAAGCTTCTCTATCCGTCATTTTGTTAAATCTGCCAATAGCGTGCCAGCTGGATAAGCCGTTTTGTGATTGGTCCCCTGCAAATTTGTAACAGAAGCAGGATAAAACAATGTACAGGTTTCCAGCTTGAGCTGCAGGGCAAAATCAAATCGCCGACAGATTGGGTATATTTTGTGTATTTGGCACAGAAATACTCTGTCATACGTCCAACTCGTTTTTGAAATTTTTGCCATGAGAATCCAACTCTTTAACAGTGCAAATAAATCAGAATGCATGAAATAGCATCTGAAATTGACTGAAGGTAATATTTTCTTCCAGCACTTCTATGGATTTCTCCTTAAGAGTTTTACACAGCATTTGCGCTCATAAAAGGTGCCAGCTTAAATGGGAGGACTGTCTGGTTTCTGGCGGTAGGTCGGTAGGTGAATTCATCAGTGTGGGAGAGGAAACAGAGAGTGCAGTCTGTGATATGAGACGGTGACTGCAGGCAGATTTATTGTGTGTTCATAATGCGCTTCTAAGTTGCACACTCAGTTGGAGGAATATACTTCCAGAGGGCCTGGTTTGTTGTGACTGTGCTTTTTAATCTCCAAACAGTCGCTGTAAAAGTAGTTTCTCTGAACCTCACAGGACCCAAAACAAACATCCCATCAATGGGGCGGAGTCTAAATAAGCCCTTCCCACACTGCATTTATAGGATATTCATAGACTGCACTAGGAAAAAAACAAAAACTATATTATTTGTCATGGCCAGGAATTTGCCAAGCATGTCTTGTGTTAGGTCCTGGAACAAGAATAAATTGGATTTTTAAAATATATTAATATTTATAATAATATCTCACAATATTACAGTTTTCCATATTACATTTCAATTAGTAATCTTCTTACCCATTTGATAAACACCAGAATGTATTCTGGTAAAATATATGTTCACAAAATGTAAGAAATATGTCAGTTGTTGACATTAGTTAATGCTCTTTTATCTGAAAAAGAATCAGATTACAAGCTAACAAGATAATATCTAAAATAACAGATAACATCTAAAAAAAACAAGATGTGCCTGCTCTCACAGAAAGTAAAGTGCCCAGAAGAAACAAATCCACCTGAGATAATTCTGGAAAAATCGGGACAAAATCTGATCCTAGATCAACACAAATAATCAGAAGTGAATATAAGTACTGAATGGTGAGTGGGTGATGAGAAAGCCTTTTTTCTCTTCGGGGTTTTGATGAACCATGCTTTGTGTGTGTGAACTGTATGTGTATGCAGTCTTTCAGGTGAGATTAAGGCGCAGGAACAGTCAAGGTCTGTTAACCACAGTCAGAGAAGAATGAGAAAATGAGTGTCAGAGAGAGAAAAAATCCCTTTGCCTAGGCCACCCACAACCAAAACAGACAGCACTTTGTTTGCAATGACATCATTTGGTTTCCTTTCAGTACGTGAATGTATGCGTGTCGATGAAGTCACATGAGAGGCAGCAGTTTAGACAGTGTCCCTGCTGTCCAATCAGCAGAAGGAGCCTCTGAATTTGATGTGTAAGAGACGTCATCAGAGATCATATTCCCCTTTTACACCAGACACATCAACAGACTTTGCATCAGCTATCATAATCTGTTGTCTGGAGGTCTGCAGTGTATACAGGATCTCAGAAATTTCCATGAAATACAGCACTGTTTAGACAAGGCACAAAACTCAGCAAAACTCACAGGAGGTGTTTACAAAGATATTGTTTAAATGGGTTTGATTGCAATCTGCTTTGTCTGTTTGTGTGTGTACAATCTGGATCTACACTGCAGCTGCACCAATGTGTAACTACTAGTCAGATAGTGCAGCTATCCGTAGCGAAAAATTGAACCCAGAGATTGTGATATTTTCAGATCTAACTGATTATATTCAAACTATATTTAATGTATTATTATTATCATATATACACACTTCAAAAAATATCTCATTATAAACACACACACACACACACACACACACACACACACACACACACACTCAAAACGTCATGTCAAATATATAATTATAATAATAATAATAGCAACATGTTCTTAAACAGTTTTACTTATATCACACACACACACACACACACACACACACACACACACACACACACACACACACAAATATATAAATTCCTCAAAAACCTAAAAGATTTGTCATAATATAGTTTTCTAAATAAATTTTACTATTTTAGAATTATATATATACACACACACACACACACACACACACACACACACACACACACACACACACACACACACACACACACACACACACACACACACACACACACACACACACACACACACACACACACACAGTATATACACTGTCTAACTAGCAGACAGTGAAAAATAAACAAATAAATAAAGTTAACCCAAAACAAATGATAAATGAAACAAAATAAAAAAATAAAAAAATAAAAAAGTTAAAATTATCATCATCATCATCATCATCATCATCATCATCATCATCATCATCATGCAAATAACAAATGCAATTACAAGGCGCAGGAAATCCAGTTTGCTGACATGAACAATTAGCACATTTAAGCTCTTCATAAAAAGCCTGCGCAAAGCCCCTCCATGTTATTTGCACATCTTGAACTTTCTCTAGCAGCTAGACCACAGACAGCGTTCTTTACGGATTAGAGTTTAACCAGAGCGTACAGGGCCTGGATCAAGCAATCATAAATGATGTATGCTGATCCTGGATCAGATTCCTCACTGTTTGTATTGACATTAGTGACTGTGTTTAGAGACTCAAAACTGATGCAAGTGCAGTTGTCAAGCTCCCTCAGAGAGGCAGAAAGAAAGGAGTCAGCCTGACCCCAGTCAGTAGGCGTCTTGCTTCTTTAGAAATAACAGTAGACTTAATCCTTTAATAACACTCATTTTATCATCTGACTGCATAGTCCTATAAAATGCACACACACAGCTGTGGGGGTATAAGCAGTGAGTTCATCAATCAGATCTGTCATCTCTTCAGAATATCCTGAAAACGAGGTCTTCATTATCTCAGACTTCGTGCAAAGTCGGCCAAATGGTGCAGCAGAAGAAGTCTTTCAATTTTAGACTTGTAGAGGGACGGACGACTAAACAGCAAGCCATGTGTGCTGTGCAGGGATGAAATACTGCATACGTGTTTTTGTCTGTCTACATTGAGAGTGAGACGATTTCAATAACAAAAACACTCTTTATCGTTAACACATGCATGCAACATTACCCCAGACAGTGAAAAATAAACAAATAAATAAAGTTAACCCAAAACAAATGATAAATAAATGAAACAAAATATATATATATATATAAAAAAAAAAAAAGACTTTCCCCCCTCCATTCCTCCAGCTGAATACACTTGGATGCAGACAGAGACAGGGGGCCAAAATCTAGAGTCAACTCATTAAAATGTTTTGATGCCTGAGGATACGCTGAATCGCTGACTGGCCACTCTGGATTTAGCATAGCAGCAGAAGAAACATGTGGAGCTGGACAGCTGGAGACTGAAGCAGAACCGAATGGGAAAACTGACTCAGAGCAGTTACACAACAGTGTTAATGTGTTTTTACCCTCTTACTCATTTATGAGCTTTTGTACAGACCAACAAGAGTGTGAAGCTGTCAAACGAGTTAAGGAACTTCAAATTTTTGTGTAAAAGCAAGAATTGTTGACATATGACCTCATATTAACTGAGATATACATAAATGCATACCTTGAATTGAAAGTAAGATGCTTTGGGTGAGATAGTTAAGTTTTTTTCAGAAGTCTCTTGTGCCGGGTACACACTGCTCAATTTTATCCCTGATTTTTACTCACCGACAGTTGAGTGACAATCGTGTTGTGCGAATGAAGACACAATCTAAGAGAAGCGCGATGCCCATGAAATATTTAGCATGCTAAACATCTGGACCTGTCTGTGACTCAGATGGACTCACCAAATACATTGGCGATAACCTCCAGCCAGTGAGAGAGCAAAGATACAGGGAAAGGGAATGTTCAGAGGCTAGGAGTCCGGCAACAGGACATCAGCAAGCATGGCTTCTGCAAGTAACCATTCTCTTTTATATTCTTTTTTCCTTTTCGCTGCAAATCGGCGCACAGACAACTTGGATCACTAGCTTCTTGCATACATAATTTAAACAAGAAATGTTGTCGCCGATCCGTTGTGAAATGCGCACACAAAATTGAATTTTCAAATCGTCACATGATCCTTCAGAAATCTGCTGCTGAAAAATGTAGCTTTGCCAAATAGAAAACAGTTATTTTAAATTGTAATAATATTACTGTTTTTACTGTATTTTTATTAAATAAATGTAGCCTTCGTGAACATAAGAGACTTCTTTTTAAAAAGCTAAAAAAATCTTAATTATTCCAAAACTTTACTGGTAGTGTATTTATAGTGTATATATACAAACCCTCCACCTTCCCCAGCTCCACCTGTATAGATCTGCTATGGGAGTGATTCATATATGCTTGTACAGCAGCAGCATGTCTATAAAATAAATTAATTAACTAAATTGAAAGCTCTAATTTTAACCTAAAATGTTAAGGCTAAAAAAAGTTTTAGACCCACAGTTCCATTGCTGTATTAATACATGTACTGTATACATTAGGGGTTGAACGACTTTATGTGATGAAAGTCGAGTCGATGGTGCCTAGTCACTGATGACATCATTAATGAACAAATAAGCCTGAATCTCGAGCTGAGACTCGAAAGCGAGTTGCCTCGTGCACAGCTATGGCATATGACACAGCGCTGCCCAAGAGGCTATGCTCCTCCATAACAGCTTGTTTTCATCAGTTCTTTTATCTTTGGGTCGTTTTATTTCTCACAGATTTCAACTCATTCTAAATCAGATACAGATAAAGTAGCACAGTAAAGATTATATTTATATGAATGCATTAGTGAGAGAACGATTGCCTGTGAATTAATTCTACCTCTAATAGTGAAGCTATGGGTTTTAGTCACTAAGAAATATATGCTAGAACTTTTCGGTTTCTAAGATATTTTATTGATAAATCACAGAACAGTGTTGACAATACATTTCTGCGCTACTGAATGTTTCTGTGTGCACGCGATCTGTGCATGCGAGCTACTGTCTGTATGTGCGTGCGTTCCAATGTTCCATTAGTTTAGAATGCAGATTAACTTACGTGTACAATAAGTTGTTTAAAACGTGCATTCACTCTATCCATTTTAGGCATCCAGATGGTATAATCAAACATCTTGGGGAGCGTTCTCAGAGTATGCATTTATTTGTCATTTTAACTGTTTGGAAACGAAGCATAAAAGTGGACTTCAAAGATTTCTTATTCTGTTGTGCCCTCTATAGGCCATGATCAGAGACTAGTCGACGTCAAGCTTAAAGGGATAGTTCACCCAAAAATGATCCCATGATTTACTCACCCTCAAGTCATCCTAGGAGTATATGACATTCTTCTTTCAGATGGAGTTATATTAAAAAGTCCTGGCTAATCCAAGCTTTATAATAGCAGTGACTGTTACTCTCTGTTTTTGAAGTCCATAAAAATGCATCTGTCCGTTAAATAACGTGCTCCACACGGCTCCGGTGGTTAATAAAGGCCTTCTGAAGCAAATCGATGCGTTCAAAAGGTTTACGCTACCAGGTGCGCCGTCAGACATAGCGTAAGTATCTTGAACTGCGAGAAGGCACTTTCAACACGCTTTCCACAGAAGGCGATTGGCTGGAACTTTATAAAGTTTTAAATATGGATATTTTTCTTACACAAATGCATCGATTCACTTCAAAAGGCCTTTATTAACCCTTCAGAGCCATGTGGAGCACGTTATTTGACGGACAGATGCACTTTTTATGGACTTCAAAAACAGAGCTACAACTACTGCCATTATAAAGCTTGGATTAGCCAGGACTTTTAAATATACTCCTAGGATGACTTGAGTGTGAGTAAATCATGGGCTAATTTTCATTTTTGGGTGAACTATCCTTTTCAGCATTAATTTCAACATATATGGTAAAAACATCTTTTCAGCAATAGATAAAGGCTTAAAGCAATTTGGAAATGTTTTTCTTTGCAGAAGCTTTGCGTAAGAGCTAATAAAATATTTAAACTCAAGACAATATTTTATGTCTAATTTACTTGAGAGTAGCTGTGTAATATAAGCAGAATAATTTACACCCAGCCGGTTGTTATTGGAGAATAAACCCTGACAGAGTGATCAGGTCTTGTATGTGTACATTATCCCTTAGGGATAATGTACACATTATCTTGGGGTCTTGCATGTGTACATTATCCTTACATAGTGTATATTATCCCTTACATAGCGCATTAGTTTAGAATGCCGATTAACTTACGTGTACAATAAGTTGTTTAAAATGTGCATTCACTCTATTTTCAGCATCCAGATGGTATAATCAAACATATCTTGTGGAGTGTTCTCAGAGTATGCATGTTTTTTTGTTTGTTTTTTTTTTGGAAACGGAGCGTAAAAGTGGACTTCAAAGATTTCTTATCCTGTAGCGCCCTCTATAGGCCATGATCAGAGACTAGTCAACGTCAAACTTAAAGTGTCATGGCAGAGCATTAAAGTTGACTAGTCTGCGACAAGTGTCTCTAAAACACAAAGGCATGAAAGTCATTCACTCTTTCTTAGTCTCATCTTCTCTTACTTTTTTGTCTTTCTCTCTCCATCTGAGATTTGGCATCTATGATGGCATGGCTTAGCCACTGCTTTGGCACAGAAGGGTGCCAGGTGGACACTGGAGCAAAGCCTTGGTAAATGAGGCAGTGGTTTTCATTTCTGCAGTGCCACACCCTTAGCCCTGTTGAGAATGACACAGACTTTTTGCTCACTAAATTTACCTCTGAACTCACAGGGCTATTCATAACCTACAGCTACTGCAGCAGTAACCTCCATTCTTCTGCTACAGCACTGCAACATTGCAACCAGTGAAAACAAACAAGTTTTGATTAAAGTCGTGAGAGAGGATGTGTTTACTATGAATAGTTACGTCTTTGACTATGTCAAGGAGAGCGAGATGGCAAGTGGGTGTCAGCAGTCACGGTCTGGATGGCAGTGGTGCCACATGTCTGCCTACCTCATTGTCTGTCCCCACGTCCAGCATTACAGGCAGGCACTGCTGAGGCGGCATTCCACCACAGGCGGTGTAGAGGGCCAGTTTACCCACTGGGATACCCATGCCATAGCAGCCCAGATCCCCCAGGCCCAGTATCCTCTCTCCATCTGTTACTACTACAGCCTAGCAAAAAAAAAATACAACCAGGTTATTGAGACAGTCAGCAAATTCAGAAACAGACTGCATGAACAACCAAATCATTTGTACAATTTTAGGTGAACAAAGAATTTTTTTGTACCAAAAATGTGGGCCATGCATGCATTATTGGAAGCCATGATTTTGGTATATGATTTATATATGCTGTATACACACACACACACACATGCATGCATTGAGACACACACACACACACACACAACACACACACACACACACACACACACACACACACACACACACACACACACACACACACACACACACACTAAAAGATTTTAAATAATTTAAATCAATTAATACTTTTATTCGGCAAGGACACATGAACTTGAAGTGACAACACATTTATAATGAAAAAAGACATTTATGATGTTACATAAAGATTTATATTTTAAATAAATGCTGTTCCTGCTGGCACCTGAGAATCCTGAAAAAATGTGTCACGATTTCCAAAAGAAATATTAAACAAAATAACTGTTTTCAACATTGATAATAATAAGAAATGTTTCTTGATCACTAAATCAGCATATTAGAATGATTTCTGAAGGATCATGTGACACTGAAGACTGGAGTAATGATGCTGAAAATTCAGCTTTGCAATCACAGGGATACATTACATTTTAAAATAGATTTAAATTTTAAATTGTAAAATTATTTCACAATATTACGGTTTTTACTGTATTTTTGATAAAATAAATGTAGCCTTGGTGAGCATAGAGCATTTAAAAAAAAAAAAAACAATCTTACTGACCCCAATTTTTTAAATGATAGTGTGTATATAATGTTTTGGAGTCTACAGCAGCCTGTACTTTTAATTCACCCTACAAAGCTTGATCTAATTTAAGCATTTTATTATCAAATCACTTTCTTCAATGTATTTTTATGTTTTTGCCCTGGATTAAACATATGCATTTATAACTGGATCTGTGATAAGATAGGTTGGCTTGTAAGTCTGCCCTCCAGTAGCAACAGATTTTCTACTTTTATTTTCACATTTTCACACATTCACAATAAACTACTAAATTTAAAAGAACAGCATGAGCTGTGTAATTTAATCCAATTACTGAACGCAATTGATCCCAAAGCAAGAACAACATGTTTTTTTCCATTAACATTGTGATGCAGATGCAGTAGGTGTTTAACATTTTTACTGCTTCATTTCATGCCACCCCGCATTGTTCTTCAACACGCCAAAGCCCTACAGGGTGCGACATCATTACCTTAATAACTTTTAAATGCTTAACAAGCAGATTAATATGCTTTATGACATCGTTTTCACGGTACAAGTCATATAAATTTGGAATCAATGTCTTTGGAATTGGTGAAAGCCTGGAGAGTTTTAATTTGTGTCTGACAGTGAGAGTTCTGGTACATTATGTAATAGTAAAGGGTGGTGTAGATGTAAGTGGGCAAAACTCACACGAATGTCCTTCTCTGGCCAGCTCTGAAGTAATGTGGAGATGTGGGAGCGGTCATGAATTGTAATAAATAGGCCCCTAGGAGAGAGAGAAAAACAGAGTAATTTACAAAACATGGTCAACTGACCGTGTCAGCAAATGTTTCCATTCATTATATATGGAACAATTCTAAAATGAAGAGGTAGAGTCCATCATTTTATTATCTCCAGTGAATCATGTTATGAAGCAATTTATTAACCACCTTCAGGTAAATGTAATGATAGGCATGCAGCTCCTGATTAATAATCACTTTAATGATTGATTCTGGCAAATCATAGTCTCCCCTGGCATGTGACTCACAACTCAGTGTGTTACCAGCTTCGGTGTTGTTATCATTAGACAAAAACTAAATCTATTAAAATATTGTTTAGTAATGAAATAGCTGAAAATAGCTTTAGTAGCTGAAATAAACTATGAGATGAAAAACAAACTTTATATACTGTAGAATTAAAATTACTGAAAATAATATAGTATATACACCGATCAGGCAAAACATTATGACACCTTCCTAATATTGTGTTGGGCCCCTCTTTTCTGCCAAAACAGCCCTGACCCATCTAGGCATGGACTCCACTAGACCCCTGAAGGTATGCTGTAGTATCTGGCACCAAGATGTTAGGAGCAGATCCTTTAAGGTGCAAGGTGATGCCTCTATGGATCGGACTTGTTTGTTCAGCACATCCCACAGATGCTCGATTGGATTGGGAGGCCAAGTCAACACCTCAAACTCGTTGTTGTGCTCCTCAAACCATTCCTGAACCATTTTTACTCTGTGGCAGGGCGCATTATCCTGCTGAAAGAGACCACAGCCACCAGGGAATACCGTTTCCATGAAAGGGTGTACATGGTCTGCAACAATGCTTAGGTAGGTGGTATGTGTCAAAGTAACATCCACATGGATGACAGGACCCAAGGTTTCCCAGCAGAACATTGCCCAAAGCATCACACTGCCTCCGCCAGCTTGCCTTCCTCCCATAGTATATCCTGGTGCCATGTGCTCTCCAAGTAAGCGACACACACGCACCAGGCCATCCACGTGATGCAAAAGAAAAGGTGATTCATATGACCAGGCCACCTTTTTCCATTTCTCCGTGGTCCAGTTCTGATTTTCCCAACGTGCATCAATGAGCCTTGGCCACCCATGACCCTGTTGCCGGTTTACCACTGTTCCTTTATTGGACCACTTTTGATAGACACTGACCACTGCAGACCGGGAACACCCAACAAGAACTGCAGTTTTAGAAATGCACTGAACCAGTTATAGCCATCACTATTTGGCCCTTGTCAAACTCACTCAAAACCTTACGTTTGCCCATTGTTCCTGCTTCTAACACATCAACTTTGAGTACAAAATGTTCACTTTCTGCCTAATATATCCCACCCACTAACAGGTGCCGTGATGAAGATGTTATGCCTGATCGGTGTAAATAACACTAAAATAATAATGGTTGCTGCTGTTGCTGAGTTTTTATATTATTTGATCCCATATTTCACTCTGCTTGCTTTGCTTTTTTTCTGTACTCTCAATAATTTTTTTCATCTAAATCAAATCTATCAACCCCCCAGTGGATGGTTCTATCATTCCCACGTGTCAATAATGACGAGTCTGTTTTTTATAGCCACCCATTCCACCCATAACCTTCTTCAAATGAAATAAATCAACAGGTTCAACCCTCGACTACTGTGACAAGAAACCCGTTTCTAAAAAAAGCTTCTCAAATGCACCTCCTGTTACCACTTGTGATTGAAGTTCAAAGGGAGGGTTACTGATTTTGTGTTAAACCAGCTTGGATCAGTCTGGAAAGTCATGCTTGTTGAAAAAGGAGGAGACTCAAAACACCTTTGTTCATTTTAGTAGAGGTTATACATGCCTAGAAAACAGATGAACAAATGTTCACTTTTGCGCACACTCAGATATTCTGATCCATACTTGCGTAAGAGTTACTCAGGTGTGGTACATTTTACCAGTTTTGGTGTGTGTTAGTTGGTAATGGTTGTAGGGCAAAGAGGTGTGGAACAGTTGTTAATCATAGGATGAATAAATATGACAAACAACCTTGGCTTGACCTTGCTTAGTTTCATTTTACTGTACATAGACATCAAGTACATAGTTCATGTCTGTCAAGCTTGCATCGGCTGACTCTCAGGCATCGTATTCCTATAGGTGGACATGAATCAGCTCGCTATATCTGTTCAGCATTATCAGCAGCTTTATCAGGTTGCTCAGGAGCTAATTACCCTCCTCTATCCCCAGTTTCTCTTGGCCTTCTAATATTCTAAGGCTGTCATTTATCTTGATTTATGCTGTTACATTTAATTATTGTCATTAAGAACATTAATGATCTCTGCAATAGGCCTAAATTTATGTTGGTTCTGTTCTGTTAAGGGGGTTATCACTGCTCTTATCCATGCTAGGCTACATGAATGGGCAGGGAGTTCTTGCTCAGAACAGAATCATACCGCCAATCCAAACTGTATACTAATTGTTAATCATCTTTGACGATAGTGGTCATGACAGAAACACAGTTGGAGATGATGTAGTAGATGCAATTCACAGTGGCATTTCACATTTTCCTGGTCTTGCAAAGATTCTCTCTGTAACACAAACTCTCTCTCTTGACCGCTCTTTTTCCCTTTTAAGTTTTTATTTTCTGGTCTCATGAGATCCACTGAGCGTAGCTGGATGAGCAGGACCCCTGGGACATCTTTCACATTGACCTCAAAAATCTCTACACCTACTGTAGATCTATCTTCCTTCCACCTACAGCTTCATGGAAAACTTCCAATCTCTGAGTCAGCCTGAGTTCACAGAATCCATAAAAAAACAGATCATTCGTACATCTGGAAGAATCTTGAAATTAGATTTCACCAGGTGGACTTGATCCAATTCCAAGAAGCCTACAAATGGAGGCCATCTTGTGACAAAAAGACACCTCAGGCAATGACAGGAAATCTAAATATGGGTATATAACCAATTATTTGACTCCAGGGACACAGTTTAGACATCCTTTTAGGCGTCAACAAGATGTTGCTAAATTCCAGTACAGCAGAAAAGCCGCATAAGAGTTCTTCCTCAGTAGCTGACCTCAAGTCAAATGAAAAGCACACGCCTGGGAGCAGGGATCGTGCTCAAAACACAAACAGACTGCATGCTCCTTTGACACAGAACTCTTTAAAAGTCATTCATCACCAAGCACCATGGTGAAATAACCTCTGCAGCTTCAGTAAACAAACTTAAAAATATAATAAATTAAATGTATAATACAGATTTTAATGTTCTGTAGTACTGTGAAAGCCTCACTCGGAAGTGTCCGTTGGAAGCCTCACAACTGTCTGCCACCACCTTTCTCTGAAACAAACAGGATCCAACAGTTGATGGACAGTTAAAAGAATTTTAAAGGACCAAATGAGAATGTAAAATGTCATTTGAATTTGTCAGGAACCAACTTGGTGCTCGTCTAAAAATATTATTCTGCACTACCGTTCAAAGGTTTGGGATCGGTAAGTATAATTTAATTTTTTAAAAGAAGTCTCTCACCAAAGCTACATTTATTTGATCAAAAATACACTAAAAACTACAACACTGTGAAATATTATTACAAATTAAAAATAATTATTTTCTATTTTAATGAATTAAAAAAAAAAAAAAATTAATTCCTGTGATGGCAAAGCTGAATTTTCAGCAACCATGATCACAAATTGTCAAATGATCCTTTAGAAATAATTCAATGCTGATTTTGTGCTCATAGATTTTTATTATTATCAATGTTGAAAACAGTTTTATGAACATGATTTGATGAATAGACAGCATTTATTTGAAATAGAAATCTTTTGTATAGAAAGGTGAGCCTTGACAACAATAGAAAGGTGTTTTTGTTGTCACGGTTGATCAATTTAATGCATCCTTGCTTGATAAATGTATTAACTTAGTCCATGTTAAAAATATGATACTATACTAAAAACATTCTGGTGCTGCATGAAAAGTTAATCTTATTGTTAGCAACATCCTGTCTACTAAGATGCCCTCCTCTGGTCATTTTTAAAGCCATGCCCATGATATCCCATAGTCCTGTGTGTGTGGTTTGGCGGTTGGTTAAAATGTATAAAAATGGCATCTAAAGGAGTGGATGAAAGTAAATTAATTTGTCAATGTTAATTTTCCCCTGTTTTCCCCAATGTATGATTCCAATTCTCCTGGGAAATAAGCATAGTACTCATTAAAATTTTGCTTAGTTATGTCTAAAGTTCTTTCAAATTTGTTTAACATCATTGCTAATGATGTTATGATGCCTTGGAAACCTATTTCTTCTCAAAAACATTTCAGAATTAAGTGTCCCAGGTTTTGATTGCTCTATGAAATTCTCCACAGTGACTCAAACTTATGCATGATGAGGGGAAAACCACAACAGATCTTTTAAACAGGTTTGAACCATACCCAGACAGCCTGGACAACTTCCCCCACATTATGTCTGACAAAAGTATGGGTACTTTGGTACCAAACTGATACTACAATTTAAAAATGTACCAATACCAGCCTTTCTGTAGTATCAGTTATACTAAGCACCAGGTCAACATGGTACCTGCTGACAGGCGCCTTCTTTCTTAAGCGCTCTGTGAAGAACATCTAAGGTTTCTATTTACAACATGTTTTGATTGTAGCCAATCACAGACATGTCTGTTGGGTGCATGAACGCAATGGCCACTCAAAGGTATTTAAGTTAATCAGTCACTTAATAATGCACAAAATGCTGTTTTTGTTCATCGAGAGCTCATTGCATTGCAAGCTCATTGCAGTTCTGCATGCTGTTGGATAGTTTCATAACCAACAACTAATAGACCTGCCACTACGTAATGAGTGTCTTTGTTCCTCGTTTGTGACTCTGGACCACAAAACCAGTCATAAGTCGCAAAGGTATATATTTTTGTGGCAATAGCCAACAATACATTGTATGGGTCAAAATTATCCATTTTTCTTTCATGCCAAAAATCATTAGGATATTAAGTAAAGATCATGTTCCATGAAGATATTTTGTAAATTTTCTACCGTAAATATATATAAAAAAATTATTAGTAGTAGTAATATGCCTTGCTAAGGACTTTTATTATTAACTTTTATGTAACCTTTTTAAAGCCATGTTTACTTATAAATGTTTAAAAGCTATGTGCTAAATTATTTTTACTTACAATTATTAGCTCATTTAATTTAACTAAATAGTTTTTGCTATGGTACCAAAATTGATACATTTTGGGTCTTACATGATATGACTGTGGCAAGCAGCGAGGCGATGGAACCGTGAGAGCGGGCCGGTGGCGAGTGATGATGAGCACCAGCTGCGTGCCACACCGGTCTCGTCTCACGGAGGACTGACGGGAGCATAAAAGGAGGAGCGACGACGAGAGAAGACCAGGCCTGGAATTTATGTTGTGTTTTGTTTTGTATGTAGGCAGCAGTCGTCCGTGAGGGGCTGCCACCGTTATTTTATTTAGTTTGTTTATTTGGATTAAAGTCTTTTAAATGTTCGCCGGTTCCCACCTCCTTCCTTCCCATATCTACGAACTTCATTACAATGACAAATTCAAATTTTAGACACAAAAATTTGGGTATTTTCTGATCAGATTCACAGTAGAAACTCCACCATCTAACATTAACTGTGCTCATTCAGTTCTCAGTAAGTGCTAGCTATATTCTGCATCAATTGTCTTGTTCTTCCAAAAGTCACTTGAAAAAAAAAAAAAAAAAAAAAGAGAGAGGAGAAAGACAAATGCTCTGATATAAGATTCCTAATTATTAAGGAGCGAGAGAATGAAGGGTCAGGAGACAAGCAAAGATGACCTTTGAAGAAGCCACAAAGCCAAATGCAATCAGCTCTGAAAGCTAAAAATCCACAACAAAAATGTAATTGATTTTCTGACAGTGTAACTCCAAGGAGAAACCATACACTATTAAATGAGAAGCCTTTCAATCCTGACACTAACCCATTTTTTTGTATACTAAAGTTATGAATACTTCATGCATCTGAGTAATAAGTTTATCATACTTTGTGTAGGCCTATAACTTTGTGTAACAAGCTTCCAGGCATACTGTGACATTTCTGCAGCACTGGGATCAATCTAATCAAATTCATTTATTCACATGTGAATGTTAATTGCAGAATTATTCCCATCTGTTTTAGCCTCTCTCTCTCTCTCTCGCTCTCGCTCTCGCTCTCGCTCTCTCTAAATTGAAATTATCCTCATCAACAATTAATTACTGACTAAAAACCCAAACCAGTTTAGTCCCTTTTCATTTACAGTTTTTCTGAATTGATAAAACACTAAACCCCATTCTCTGAACCAAATTCTCAATAGCCTAAACCAATTTCTTGAATAAATCACTCTTTCTGTAAAACAATAAACACATTCTCACTCACTAAAACAAATTTTGCACTTTGTTGCACTTGTTTTCAAAATGCTACAACACAGTTGTAATCGTTTACACACAACGACTCAATATTGTTCATACTTATTTCTAATGATGTGACCAAACCAACTGTTCATACATGTCAATTCAGAGTGCCAAAACTGACTCATGTTGCACTGAATGTTAATACCAATGGGTGGAAACAATATAGTAAGAGGGAGAGGAGGGAGAGTATGTGTAAGAGGTGGTGGATGAGGAGGACGCGGATGAGAGCGAGAAAGAGCAAGGTGTGGTGAATGTTGTCAAGGCTGTATCAGGCACACCAGAGGGTCCTCAGGATGGACCCAACATGAAGACGTGCTGCTGAGGCAGAATGAATCTCTAACTGACCTTTATTTTGCAGTTGAAAAACTTTTGAGTGTACATGCTTTTCATTTAGTTTTCATTGACCTTTTTGGATTTTGCTTTTGGGTTACTGTATTTTCACAGTATGCTGAATATATAGACATTCAATAGGCCTACTATACAATATTCAGTACAATACACTTGCAGTGCATACAGTATACAATTTATTCACCTTACTACTGTACACTCACCTAAAGGATTATTAGGAACACCATACTAATAATGTGTTTGACCCCCTTTCGCCTTCAGAACTGCCTTAATTCTACGTGGCATTGATTCAACAAGGTGCTTAAAGCATTCTTTAGAAATGTTGGCCCATATTGATAGGATAGCATCTTGCAGTTGATGGAGATTTGTGGGATGCACATCCAGGGCACGGTTTCCCGTTCCACCACATCCCAAAGATGCTCTATCGGGTTGAGATCTGGTGACTGTGGGGGCCATTTTAGTACAGTGGACTCATTGTCATGTTCAAGAAACCAATTTGAAATGATTCAAGCTTTGTGACATGGTGCATTATCCTGCTGGAAGTAGCCATCAGAGAATGGGTACATGGTGGTCATAAAGGGATGGACATGGTCAGAAACAATGCTCAGTTTAAAACAATGTCCAGTTGGCACTAAGGGGCCTAAAGTGTGCCAAGAAAACATCCCCCACACCATTACACCACCACCACCAGCCTGCACAGTGGTAACAAGGCATGATGGATCCATGTTCTCATTCTGTTTACGCAAAATTCTGACTCTACCATCTGAATGTCTCAACAGAAATCGAGACTCATCAGACCAGGCAACATTTTTCCAGTCTTCAACTGTCCAATTTTGGTGAGCTTGTGCAAATTGTAACCTCTTTTTCCTATTTGTAGTGGAGATGAGTGGTACCCGGTGGGGTCTTCTGCTGTTGTAGCCCATCCGCCTCAAGGTTGTGCGTGTTGTGGCTTCACAAATGCTTTGCTGCATACCTTGGTTGTAACGAGTGGTTATTTCAGTCAAAGTTGCTCTTCTATCAGCTTGAATCAGTCAGCCCATTCTCCTCTGACCTCTAGCATCAACAAGGCATTTTCGCCCACAGGACTGCCGCATGCTGGATGTTTTTCCCTTTTCACACCATTCTTTGTAAACCCTAGAAATGGTTGTGCGTGAAAATCCCAGTAACTGAGCAGATTGTGAAATACTCAGACTGACCCGTTTGGCACCAACAACCATGCCACGCTCAAAATTGCTTAAATCACCTTTCTTTCCCATTCTGACATTCAGTTTGGAGTTCAGGAGATTGTCTTGACCAGAACCACACCCCTAAATGCATTGAAGCAACTGCCATGTGATTGGTTGATTAGATAATTGCATTAATGAGAAATTGAACAGGTGTTCCTAATAATCCTTTAGGTGAGTGTATGTTGTGATTACCCCGCTAGTAATTTTACATTCCCAGAACGTCTCCGCTGGTGTCAAGGACGTCACCTAGTACAGTTTTTTACGCTTGCTTAAGCACAATTTTAAAAACAAGGCTCATCTTGACAAAACACTACACACAATTCATACATCCACACACACAAGTAGCAGAACACCTCAGTTATTTTGCAAAATGAAACACTTCTTTCAAAATTGTAAAATAATTTAACAAAACCCAATTTTGACACCGTATGGCACACACATGGTTCATACAATCTGATTTTGTTTGATTCATTTACAAACTGCTGTTCTCAATCTTAAACACTTTTCTACTTTTCTAATGATATAATCTGGGTTTGATTTTTTTTCAGAGATATTGTTAGAATATAGTATATGAATCTATTGACCAAACAGTACTGCATATTGATGAAAATATTTATATCTCTCCACATTGTAAAATCATTCGATTCATTCATGCATTTTCAAAGGTTTGTTTTTTATATCTGCTGAGGTTGGACTCTCTCAGCGTCAACCCATGGTCAACCAAGGTTGCGTGAATTGCATCTGATAAATTTGGTCCCCGTCCTACTCCAGGTCTACCTCTTCCTGTTTCACCATTTTCTCCAGAGCTGCTTTATAGATTAAATAAACTAATTTAATAATCGGAACTGAATCAACACTGAACTGACTTCAGCTGAACAATGACACTATTTTCTTTTAGAGCTGCTGTACAGTCAAAATGAACTATCTTTGCATTACAGATCATCATGTTCCTGTTATCACTGTAAAGCTGCTTTGAAACAATCTGTATTGTATAAAGCGCTATATAAATAAAGGTGACTTGACTTGACTCGACTCGACTCGACTGACTCGACTCGACTCGACTCGACTCGACTCGACTCAGGCCGGAGCCAGCATTGATTTTGCAGTTGGACCATTTTTTTGAGTGTACTGTAACATACTTTTCATTTACAGTTTTCTTTGACCTTTTGGGCTTTTGCATTTAGACTGCTGTATTTTTACAGTAAAAGTGTTGAAGTGTTCATTACCATACAATATTCAATACAATACTGTATTTGCAGTACACGGTGTACAATATATTCACCATACCTAGCTTTTGATTACTAAACTTTTTACTGCATGCAATAAATGTAGTTTGAATGCGTTTAATTGTGTTTAATGTTCTGAGAAAATGAGTGATGGTTTCAAGAAAAAAAAATGTAGAAATAAAAACTGTAACATCCCAAATGGCCTCTTTATAATGTTGCTATGTGACCATAAAATAACCAAAATCGAACGTCCCCCTAAAGTCATATAAGAATCCTTGCACTGCAGCACTTTCATAACCAAAAGAGGATGTTTTAGGAACATCCCTAATGTTCTATAAAGGTTCGGGATTTTCGCCACCTTTAGGTAACGCTGCGCAAGGTTGTGAGAATGTCCCCTTCTACGTGGGTACTATCCTTTTTTACGTAATTGCAAAATTAGTTTACTTTGTTACAATATACTTTTTCCTGTTACTGCTTGCTTTGGATGCTCTGTTCTCCATTTTTTGATGGAGTGTCTATTCAATGATCTGTAGTGTTAATAATATTGACTTTCTGTGTGTATGATCTGAAAGCACAGATTTTGAGCACAGATAAAATGGTTTTGAGGAAACTGAATATACTTTAAGGATTTGGTTTTGTGTTTAAGGTTTTGAGAAAGTGGATGGTGGTTTTGAGAAATGTGTTTTAAGCAATTCAGAAAAACTGTAAACATTATAATAATAATAACTTCCTAAATAAATTCATGAAAATTATGATTCAACTATCCCATGGACAGAATAGTCCCATGGAGGTTCACTGGTTTCGAAACAAACATAAATACAGAAAAAGAAACAGGACAGCGATAGGAATGAGACATGAGATTACATTATGCGGCTAAATTTGACCAATTTCTGGCACCAAAAAACACATTACAATACTTTCAGAATGTGGTTACTGATGTCTCGACACAGACTCCTTCCTAATCCTGATCTATGAGATAATAACAGGACAGAAAGGTAATCGGAGAGGAGAGGAGAGGAGAGGAGAGGAGAGGAGGAGGAGAGGAGAGAGAGGAGAGAGAGAGGAGAGGAGGAGGAGAGGAGGGAGGAGGGAGAGGAGAGGAGAGGAGAGGAGAGGAGAGGAGAGGAGAGGAGAGGAGAGGAGAGGAGAGAGAGGAGAGAGAGAGGAGATTACGATCTTAGATGATTACTATGCACAACCTGGTATTAGAAAAGAAGAAAGGGCAGATTTAGTTTCCACCTTTGTAAACCGCCTGTGATATTTACAGAGTTGGCAAATGGAAATATGCCCAGAGCAAACGGTATAAAATTAAATTTCTGTAAACATCAACTTGCTTCAAACGTCATTGTGGGGACATGATCCACTAACAATAAAACAGAGCCTAAATCTGTGAGAGCACTGCGTGGGTGTGTGCAAGGGCGTGCGTGTGCTCTGAGGGATGGAAAAGTGCTTGGCAGGAATGGTATGGTGGGACTCAGATGAAAAACGAAGAATCAGCTGGACAAACACACCATCCGTTCTTTCCAATTCCCTCTCCTCCGCTCTGTGCGGGCCACTAGCAGCAACAATAGACTCCTCTCCACCCAGCTGCTGACGGCGGCCAAACTTTCCTCTATTCCAGTAAGACGAGCGCATTGCATGAGACGTTCATTTTTCTGAACCCACCACCCTTTTCCATACAGCCTATGCAAAGTGCAAAGCTTTTTCAACTCCAAAAAAAAAAAAAATCTGAGAATTATAATCATAGACCCTCCTCTTCAGACCCTGAGTGCCAGACTGTGGTTTGCATCACCCTCATTATGAGCAATCCAGACATGGCTGAGGGCTTTTAGATGAAGAATTACAGCTAGAAAGGAATAAATACAATGATTGGAGTTAGTGTAGATGGTACTGGCCTTCCTTCTTCAGTAAAAAGTGGTGCTGCATTTCAATGTCTGTGGGTCAGATTGGGCTGCCCGTCTGTATTTGTGGGAGTCATAGACAGTTCCTCGACTCTGCATTCAGACAGTCAGAAGAGTCAAATTACCCAAGCTTACATAACAGTGAAACACACACACACACGCACAATGATAATAGAATAAGCCCTCTGCGGTCAAAGTAAAAAGGACAGATAAATTACAACCATGCTCCTTTACAGTAATTGTTGCATTTTGGCGTGACGTTGACTATTAAACAATTGACATGCTTAAAACGCTACATCAAATAGAATATATGGCTCATTGTGCTAAAGACTGACTGCTACTCTACAGCAAAAAGCCAAAACTGCACTAACATCCCATATGAAAATAGTATTAGTTGTGTCTGACCACACAGAGTCTCTTTTAAGGAAAGTTAATTCAGAGAGCCTTGGAAATTAAATAAAAGGCAAAGTTATAGCATTATTAAATATTGCTTGTGTGACTATGATTTATGGATTGTGCAGATTTGGTACATTTTATAGATGAATGTGGATTGCATTTTCTACAAGCATGTAAAATATAACAGTGCCTTGTGGCACTGTACACGACTGTACACAAATCACTGTTAATGCAATCTGCATGTCTCATTGGACCCCATTTCGAGAGAAGATTAACGTAAGTTTCAGCAGTAAAATAAGCATGATTTTTTGATAATTTAGTGGGAAAAATAACATCACTCAAAACTGCTTGCGGCTGAATTAAGATTCTCTAACCTCTGACTACTGATACTAAAAGAAATAAATTAATAACATATCATAATAAAGAGCAGCCATAAAAATTGGCAATAGGATTGGACCTTCCCCAGTTTTTTTTTTTGTTGTTTTTTTTTTTTTAACTCAACAAAACCTTCTTTACCATCATCAATTTGCCAATTATATAACCTCGCAGAGCTAGTCAAAGTTCCTGTAAGCAAATTGTACTGAATAACATCCAATCTTCCATGAAAGCTGTGACCAATGAATTCCCATCACTTGGTCACATAAGTGGATAATTCCTTAAATTAAAAAAGGAAATTTGATGAAAATGCCTGAATTGTTCATGACATATTTACTTGGGTAAAGCTTTTTTTTCCAAACAAATAATACAACAATATATTCCAAAGCCTCCTCAGTTGACTGTGGGTGTACTACACCCACGGTGCCCATTGAATCTCCACTATAGCTATGATTACTGCCAATTTTCACCCCATCCAAATCATCTTGAACAACTGCATCTGTGTTTATGTGTTAATGAGAATGGATACTCAAAGAAAATGTCTATTCAAACAACATACCATGGGCAAGGTGCACTGCATAAGGATTTCATAATCAAAGTAGAACAGCACAAAAATCTTCTTAAAAAACATTTTAAACATCAACCATATGCAGTTTGCCATATGCAGCCAAATTATCCAACTAGTCTGGACTTTGCTAGCATGGCATTCCCAGGAAAGAGCGGTGACATTTGTTAACTTTCACATTTCTTCAAAATTGTGAAGCTATGTAGATGCGAGCAAAAAATAAGTCTGACACTAAAGTTTTAATGATGATAAACTCCCACATATCAGAATTATATGCACAAATGGAGAGATAAATTGGCACAGAAGTGTGTTTTTTTAGTTTATTTTTTTATACCTCTGGTCACGCAATTTCATCTTTGTTGCAATGCCTGTCAGGCTTTGTGAGTCCTCATTAAATGTGATTAACATCCTGAGATACAGTATATTCAGAGCTTTTGCACACGTCACTCTTTCTAAAATACTGGAGTGATGTGCAACCTCTTGATGCTTTCCAGGTCATAAAACCCCAAGACTAAGTGCACATACAGGAAACATAAATGCTTTAATAATGTCCCATAAAATGTAACATGTTTTTAAGGCCACGAGTCCTACACAGTATGGGTTCTATCCACATTGGTCATAAAATAAATTGAGATCAATTTGAATTTAAAATGTCCTATTACACTATCATTATTTATGACTATGCATCCGGAACCAAACATCAACAGTTCTGCTAAATAAAAAATGAGCAACATGATAAGTCAAGGGGACGTCTGAATTTTTGTCTCTAAAGGTTACTTTCCCACAGTTTTAAAGAGGACAAAATTGCCCACAGGCTTATTTATTTAACTAAATCACATTTAAAGTTTCTTCAGGCTGAGATTCTGCTTTCCCCACAGGAGTTGTTGCACTTACTGCAGCTGATAAAATAATAAGGCACTAAAATTAAATGTAGAAGTGTCAGCGCAGTGACCTGTTGGACGGGACCTTTTTAAATATGACACCACACAGAGTTATAAAACGCTGCAATAGTGCTTGACACTGCAATAGAGCCTGCAAAAAAATTTTCTCCCCTTGAGAAAATCACAGCACGTTGCATAGTGTTTCACAAGCCCTTATTAAACACACTCTGGCATCTTCAATTCATTCCCAAACTATTAAAAGCTCTCTTTAAGTTCAGGCCAAAGATTTTGTGCTGTGACTTCCCTACTTTACTTCATTTCATAGAAAAAATACAGGCAGACCACAGTCTGGAGCTTTACTTAGTATTTAACTTCATCTAAAGAGAGTTTCTTCTGCTTGCTTGGTTTAAAGTGAAATTAACTGATTATTGTATGACTTTCTTCTGTTGAATACAAAAGGAGACATGTTTTCATGCAATGGACCTTAAAAGTATCATAAAAGTATTCCATACAACAAGTGTCACACAGCGAATGCAGCAAAAATGCAAATAAACAGCTGCATCTACTCATTAGCAGTTTCTTTGAAAGTCCCCATGAAATCCCCATGAAATCATGAAGTTTTTTGGCTTTTAGTATGAATGTGTTAGTCTTACTTATAAGCTAGTGTGCTGCAAAACAATTTGCAGCCAGAATTCGCATTTAGAAGATACAAACATTCAAAACATACAGTCTCTCACTTCTGCCGGTAGGGATCATTGATTCTGATGACATCACCCTGCACTTGGGTAATGGGTGCAGGGATTCTCTCTAGAATCTAAAGCGTCCCGCCCCCATAATAGACACTGAAACTCACTCATTTGTTCATGCATTTAGTATTTTCTATATGGTGAATGGCACATAGTGCACTATATAGGGGATAGAGAATGATTTCGATTTTCATTGATAGCACAGAGCGGATATGCGCGAGACGGCGCAGACCAGAAAACATATCGGACCCTATATTGCACATATTCTGCACAGAAAGCAGTTTTTTAAAGCAATATGGAGGAAATTAGGAGGAAATTGTGGCTTTAACGAACTCAACAGCTCTGGCTGAGCTGTGATATAAATTAAACACTAATGGCTATTTAAAAAAAGGGGAGGAGCTATTCGATATGTCCCGCCCTGTATTCCTGTTTCAGTGGAAATTCCGTCAACACTAATGCTATGCATTTCAAGGCACTTCATTGAGCCTTCAGTTAAAACAAATTCAGGAAATAACTTCTCAGGATATCATGAAGTAAAAAAAAACATGATAAACAGAACAACCACTATTATGAGACAAGATATGACCAAGAATGTGACAAACACAGGGCTATGTACACAGGCAAACCAATCAAAGGAAACAAGCAACAGGTGCAGAAAATCAACCAAACAATGAATAATCATAGAAACAAATGCAAACACAGGAAACTGAACAGAAAACTGTGCAACTCCAAACCAATTTGCATACTATCCGTCCTAAATAGTATTCGAAAAAATAATTAGTATGTTCCAAATCGTAGTATGTAGTAATGAGTATTCCAAAGATACCCAGATGGTCTACTATTTCCGGTTAGAATTCGAAGTGCAGATCTGTGCACACGGCTAATATTGCTCACAAACCATTGTGAGTTGGACAAGGATTCGATTAGAACTACAAATGCAGATAAAGTGTTAAAAGACTACAAACATGGTGGATGTGCGAGTAAATAATTATCAGTATCTAACCTGACGAAAATATATTTATTCAATGTTATCCACATTATATTTGATCTGCAACAGCTTTGAGAACTTTTGTAATGATACGTTTGGCCATTCACTTTTAAACACATCATCATATTCAAATTGCAAACACGTGAGGGGAGTCTCTGCATGAAATACCCACGACTGGCAGATGAACGTGCTACTACAATTCTCTCTGATACGGTAGGAAATTAAATTAAATTGAATGTGGTGGGTTTTAACTGTGACAAGATGATTGACAGGGCAGTTTAAACCGTGATAGGATGCACGTGACTAAGCGACAGAGCTGTCCGTTAAAGATGATTTATTAGTAGGGTACAACGGGGCTAAAGGCTCCATGGGGTAAAAGGTTCCTTTGATTTTATTTTCTTCTAAACCACTAGATGACACAAAAACTTGCCTCAGCACTTTCCAAAACATCCGCTTTTCAAGATGCATGTGGAAATTTGTCTGATCTTTGACGTGATCACGGGCAGCAGCGCAAAATTGATTAGCTCATTTGATCTAATATTTGTTGTTTTTAAAAGTGTTGTAGATTTAAGTAGCAAATAAGAATCGCTAAAATGATTGAATATATTTTGAAACAAAGGTCTTGTTAATGTTTGTCAGTTTTGTTCAAGGTAATTAAAGCAACAGATTTACAATAGCGGAAGAATATGTAAAAGTATGGTATTTGGGGTAAAAGGCCCCCCTGCTGTTGGGGCAAAAGGCACCATATTTAACATGATAATAAACAGCGGCTGACTTTAACATTTGTTGACATGACATGATTAGATTCAGATTGTAAGTATCATATATTAAGTTGGGTGTCCACCTTATCTCTAGATAATCACCATATTTATGATGAAACCATCAGATTTAAAAATGTGATATAATCATATCATATTATAAAATATAATTTATTGTCACTACTGTAAATCTATATTAAATTATTATGGGATCTCCTTCAATGCTTTCAGAATCTTTACTTTTTTAATTATTTTGTTTCTATATTTTTCAGATATATTTCTATATTAACATATTTTAATGACAGCATATTTACAGATCAAAAATTAATTCTTTTATTCATTAAAAACTGAAAATGTCAAAGTTCAAACTTTGCTAAAGTGATTGCTTTGAACAAGTAAGTAAGTAAGTAAGTAAGTAAGTAATGTATTAATACTCTGTATTTGCCCCATGCTGGTGAGCCTTTTACCCATGTGTGGGATAAAAGGCCCCCCTCGACACCCCATACATTTTTAAGATTTTTAAATAAAAGAAACCACTTTTATGATTTATATTCACACAAAATCTGTTGCTCCATAAATGTTAAATACAAACATATGTATTTTTCTGTATTTCATACATTATAGGAGTAGTGAAAAGCACATTTTTCTTATGGTGTGCCTTTAGCCCCATTGTACCCTATGTCCCAAAGCTTGCCTACTTTTCTGCTACACATACAAAAAGAGTTTTTCTTCACAAAAGAGTACATACTTTTAGTACATATTATAAGTAGGCAAATTGGGACGCAGCAAAAGTTCAACTGAAACTAAATTCAAACACAGGTCAAACTTGACACTGAAAGAACCTAAAGAACTACTTCCTGTTTGAATATAACATGTTTTTTTAAGGTACTTCAACATTATGTTGAATAAATAATGATGGAG
>CM031958.1:28134385-28264385 GCA_018749465.1 Paracanthobrama guichenoti
GAGCAACTTGTCTCCTCAGTCCCCAGACGTCCTCCAGCTGTTCCTTATATGTTCATTTAACTTTTCCGGCCTCTTATTGCTACCTGTCCCAACTTTTTTGGAATGTGTAGCTCTCATGAAATCCAAAATGAGCCAATATTTGGCATGACATTTCAAAATGTCTCACTTTCAACATTTGATATGTTATCTATATTCTATTGTGAATAAAATATAAGTTTATGAGATTTGTAAATTATTGCATTCCTTTTTTATTCACAATTTGTACAGTGTCCCAACTTTTTGGAATCGGGTTTGTATTTACATTCAGTTACAACTTATTCAAGAGTCCTAGGACATGGAAAGGTCGATCATACTGATATTTCACATGAAAGTCTTTTTTGATTTGGAAAGAAGGTCATCCTCTGAAAATTAGAAATTCCCCAGTCTTTTCTCTGGCATCTGAAGATCAGTGGTGGATCAGCAGGAAGATCTGTCTAAACCACCACTGCAAAAAGGTCATCTCACACTGGGCCATTATTTGGGGTTCAAAGATCTGATATGAACCCTGCTGGACAAGCACAAGAAAGCTGACATGGTAAATTACAACATGCTGTTGTTAAGTCTGGTGATCCTAAGTGATTAGAGGCTTGTTTACTATGCAGTATGCCACCCATACATTGATTTGGCCACGCTTCATATACTGTATATACAGGTGCTGGTCATATAATTAGAAGATCATCAAAAAGTTGATTTATTTCACTAATTCCATTCAAAAAGTGAAACTTGTATATTATATTCATTCATTACACACAGACTGATATATTTCAAACGTTTATTTCTTTTAATTTTTATGATTATAACTGACAACTGAAAATCCGAAATTCACTATCTCAGAAAATTAGAATATTGTGAAAAGGTTGAATATTGAAGACACCTGGTGCCACACTCTAATCAGCTAATGAACTCAAAACACCTGCAAAGGCCTTTAAATGGTCTCTCAGTCTAGTTATGTAGGCTACACAATCATGGGGAAGACTGCTGACCTGACAGTTGTTCAAAAGACGACCATTGACACCTTGCACAAGGAGGGCAAGACACAAAAGGTCATTGCAAAAGAGGCTGGCTGTTCACAGAGCTCTGTGTCCGAGCACATTAATAGAGAGGCGAAGGGAAGGAAAAGATGTGGTAGAAAAAAGTGTACAAGCAATAGGGATAACCGCACCCTGGAGAGGATTGTGAAACAAAACCCATTCAAAAATGTGGGGGAGATTCACAAAGAGTGGACTGCAGCTGGAGTCAGTGCTTCAAGAACCACTACGCACAGACGTATGCAAGACATGGGTTTCAGCTGTCGCATTCCTTGTGTCAAGCCACTGTTGAACAACAGACAGCGTCAGGAGTGTCTCGTCTGGGCTAAAGACAAAAAGGACTGGACTGCTGCTGAGTGGTCCAAAGTTATGTTCTCTGATGAAAGTAAATTTTGCATTTCCTTTGGAAATCAGGGTCCCGGAGTCTGGAGGAAGAGAGGAGAGGCACACAATCCACGTTGCTTGAGGTCCAGTGTAAAGTTTCCAGTCAGTGATGGTTTGGGGTGCCATGTCATCTGCTGGTGTTGGTCCACTGTGTTTTCTGAGGTTCAAGGTCAATGCAGCCGTATACCAGGAAGTTTTAGAGCATTTCATGTTTCCTGCTGCTGACCAACTTTATGGAGATGCAGATTTCATTTCCCAACAGGACTTGGCACCTGCACACAGTGGCAAAGCAACCAGTACATGGTTTAAGGACCATGGTATCCCTGTTCTTAATTGGCCAGCAAACTCGCCTGACCTTAACCCCGTAGAAAATCTATGGGGTATTGTGAAGAGGAAGATGCGACATGCCAGACCCAACAATGCAGAAAAGCTGAAGGCCACTATCAGAGCAACCTGGCAACCTAACCTCATAACACCTGAGCAGTGCCACAGACTGATCGACTCCATGCCACGCCGCATTGCTGCAGTAATTCAGGCAAAAGGAGCCCCAGCTAAGTATTGAGTACTGTACATGCTCATACTTTTCAGTTGGCCAAGATTTCTAAAAATCCTTTCTTTGTATTGGTCTTAAGTAATATTCTAATTTTCTGAGATACTGAATTTGGGATTTTCCTTAGTTGTCAGTTATAATCATCAAAAAATAATCATTAAAAGAAATAAACATTTTAAATATATCAGTCTGTGTGTAATGAATGAATATAATATATAATAAAGTTTCACTTTTTGAATGGAACTTTTTGATGACATTCTAATTATATGACCAGCACCTGTATGTATATATATATATATATATATATATATATATATATATATATATATATATATATATATATATATGTATATGTATATGTATATGTATATGTATATGTATATATATATGTATATGTATGTATATGTATATGTATATATGTATATGTATATATATATATATATGTATATATATATGTATATGTATATATACACACACACACACACACACACACACACACACACACACACACACACACACACACACACACACACACACTCACCTAAAGGATTATTAGGAACACCTGTTCAATTTCTCATTAATGCAATTATCTAATCAACCAATCACATGGCAGTTGCTTCAATACATTTAGGGGTGTGGTCCTGGTCAAGACAATCTCCTGAACTCCAAACTGAATGTCAGAATGGGAAAGAAAGGTGATTCAAGCAATTTTGAGCGTGGCATGGTTGTTGGTGCCAGACGGGCCGGTCTGAGTATTTCACGATCTGCTCAGTTACTGGGATTTTCATGCACAACCATTTCTAGGGTTTACAAAGAATGGTGTGAAAAGGGAAAAACATCCAGTATGCGGCAGTCCTGTGGGTGAAAATGCCTTGTTGATGCTAGAGGTCAGAGCTGATAGAAGAGCAACTTTGACTGAAATAACCACTCGTTACAACCGAGGTATGCAGCAAAGCATTTGTGAAGCCACAACACGCACAACCTTGAGGCGGATGGGCTACAACAGCAGAAGACCCCACCGGATACCACTCATCTCCACTACAAATAGGAAAAAGAGCTACAATTTGCACGAGCTCACCAAAATTGGACAGTTGAAGACTGGAAAAATGTTGCCTGGTCTGATGAGTCTCGATTTCTGTTGAGACATTCAGATGGTAGAGTCAGAATTTGGCGTAAACAGAATGAGAACATGGATCCATCATGCCTTGTTACCACTGTGCAGGCTGGTGGTGGTGATGTAATGGTGTGGGGGATGTTTTCTTGGCACACTTTAGGCCCCTTAGTGCCAATTGGGCATCGTTTGAATGCCACGGCCTACCTGAGCATTGTTTCTGACCATGTCCATCCCTTTATGACCACCATGTACCCATTCTCTGATGGCTAGTTCCAGCAGGACAATGCACCATGTCACAAAGCTCGAATCATTTCAAATTGGTTTCTTGAACATGACAATGAGTTCACTGTACTAAAATGGCCCCCACAGTCACCAGATCTCAACCCAATAGAGCATCTTTGGCATGTGGTGGAACGGGAGCTTCGTGCCCTGGATGTGCATCCCACAAATCTCCATCAACTGCAAGATGCTATCCTATCAATATGGGCCAACATTTCTAAAGAATGCTTTCAGGACCTTGTTGAATCAATGCCATGTAGAATTAAGGCAGTTCTGAAGGCGAAAGGGGGTCAAACACAGTATTAGTATGGTGTTCCTAATAATCCTTTAGGTGAGTATATATGCAGTGCCTTGCGAAAGTACAAATTTTTTCACATGTTGTTGTTGCAGCCTTATGCTAAACTGCTTTAAATTACTTTTCTCCCACATCAATCTACACTCCATACATCATAATGGCAAAGCACAAAAAAAAAAAAAAAAAAAAAAGATTTCATAACTTTTATGCAATAATTACATTGCATAAGTATTAATATCCTTTTCTAGGACACTTGAAATTCAGCTCAGGAGCATTCGAATTTCACTTGGATCATCTTTGAGATGTTACTACACTTCAATTGGAGTTAACCTGTGGCAAATTCAATTGAATGTGTATGATTGGTTAAGGCATACACCGCTCAATAAAAGGTCTAACAGCTGAAAATGCATATCAGAGTAAAAACCAAGCCATGAGGTCAAAGGAACAATCTGAAGAGCTCAGTGACAGGATTGTGCCGAAAACATCTGTAGCATTGAAGGTTCCCAAGAGAATGGAAGTAGTTTGGAAGTTTGAAACAACCAGGACTCTTCCTACCAAGAAGCACAAAAAAAAAAAAAAAGCACCTAAAGGACTCTCTCAGACTGTGAGAATCAAGATTATCTGGTCTGATGAACCTAATTTCCAAGCTTCATGTATGGAGGAAACCAGGCACTGCTCATCGCCTGCACAATACTATCAAAGTGTAGTGGTAGCAGCATCATGCTGTGGGGGTGTTTTTCAGTGGCAGGGACTGGGGGACTCGTCAGGGTAGAAGGAAATCTCAACACAGCAAAATATAGAGATAGGATTAATGAAAACCTAGTCCAGAGATTTCAGTACGTCGGGCTGGGCAGAAGGTTCACCCACAAATAGGACAATGACCCTAAGCACAGAGTTAAAACAATGCAAAAGTGGCTTATGGGCAACTCTGTGAATTTCCTTGAGTGGCCCAGCCAGAGCCCAGAATTGAACCCAATCGGAAATCTCTGGAGAAACCTGAAAATGGCTGTTCACCAATGGTCCCCATCCAACCTGACAGAGCTTGAGAGAATCTGAGGAGAAGAAAATCCCCAAATGCAGAGGTGTAAACCTTGTCGCATCATACCCAAAAAGAGGCTAAAAATGGCTAAATGGCTAAAAAGGCTAAAATGTGTTAATTTAATTAATTAGTTATGGGAAAAAGAATATTAAAATTATTAATGCATTTAATGCGTTAATCAGGGCAACAACTCACTGTATAATATAGCCTATAGAATGCAGTTAGAATGCCATGTATACATATATATGTATATATCATGATATATCATATGATATAGTTAAGCAATATCACAGAGTAACGAGCGCAATATCACACAAGTGCTTTGTCCCGAATAGCAGGAGTGCAAATGTGATTTTCAACAGTTCAATAAATAAGAAATTAATATTGTGTTATATTTTAGACACAATATTGTCTGCTTTTGCTCAATTTTGCCAAAATTTTACCTATAAATCCAGAGCAGAACTGTTGTGCATCCCTGAGCAACACACAGCAGTGCTTCATTTTTGAATGAATCCACATTTTGAGAGAATCAACTGGGTGAACCAATGATTCAATGGCCCATTCAATTTTCTTCATTCCTGAATGAATCCGCCATATGAACTTATCGAACTTATCGAAAAAAAAAAAAAAAAAAAAAAATTACTTTATAAAAATAAAAAAAGATACTTTTGTAATGCCTATTTGATGCTTTTCTCATTTAACACACTAATGACATAAAATGATCTTTTGGGGGTAATTTCTCAGCCAAATTTGATTAGATTAATTAATTGCCACGTAACGTAATATGTGTATTATATATATATATATATATATATATATATATATATATATATATATATATATATATATATATATATATATATATATATATATATATATATATATATATATATATATATATATATATATATATATATATATATATATATATATATATAATACACTCAGCCACTGCCGTTTGTCTGTGTGAGAGATTCAAGGCAATAATACCCAGCAGCATCTCACACTGAGTATTTCAAGCTTTTGTGATTAGCGCTAATCTGAGATTTTTGTTCCACCCTAGTGGTCCGTTTGACACGTTTAACACCCATGAGGAAGTCTTTGCTAACATTTGTGTGAGTATAAATACAAAAAGAAATTTTCTCCAAAGAGAAGAAAGAAGAACTTCTTGTTGTATTTGTGAGCAAAATTAGGGATGCACAATATACTAGCATAACAGTTTCTACTTAAAAAATATAATAATAATATTGCCGATTATATTATATTTTCGTTTAGCCATAACACAAAAATAATTAATTACTGGCCAGAATATGAATATCAAAATATGCATCCATAATTCAAATAAGACATTTTGAACAACACAAGTAAATGATGACAGAATGTTCATTTTGGGTGAAACATGAAACAAGCACTGGGTGAAAAATTAAAAATAAGAAATATTAGCAATACTATCAAGTGAACCAAAATACAGTAGCTGGATTGGACGTATACAGTCTTTAACCTCATCAACTAAAGATATGGAAACTGTTCTCTCTAATTTTATTCCTTTAATTTAGCTTTCTATCTTAATGATGCACAATTATATGGTTAGTTGGGTTGCATTTTTGGGTTGCAACCCACCAGAACCACTGTCCTATATCATAACATCAGAGGTAATGAGTTTGCTAGGCATTCTTTCCAAATACTTTGCATTTAGGGAGATTGCAGGCTCTCGTGTAACGTTGAGGTTGTGGAATGCTCTAAAATTTTCCGTCATTTGAGCATTCAAGGAAATCCCTCAAAATGAATTGCTGAAAACAATGAGAATACTTGAAAAGCATTCTTATATTTGATCAAGTCCAGACCTAACTCCACAAAGTACAGCAGTGAGGGGAGATGGGAGGGGGGGAGAGCAAAAAAGAGGCATATTTTGAGAGATAAAATGGGTGATAATGGCTGCTAATCACATTGAACCAGGACAGGAAGCTGAGAGCGATAACAATCGTACAACATATGCCAAGCTCGTCAATGAACTAAAGGTTCTGCTTATTTAAACTGGCATACTTCAAGGAGTCAAAAAAATCTGACAGCACAGCCTCCAAATTCCTCCATACAATACCATTTTTGTTATGACAGGATGTATATTCAACTCTCCAGACAGATGTTTCAACTTTCCTGGAGGTGTTCAGTTTAATTTGCCTTGAGGCAAGATATTTGACGATTTGTAGAACTATTCAAAAGCAGAGTGACAATGCCAGGAGCTGAAAGATAAGCTGTCAGTTGGATGGATGTGTTTGCTTAAGGAACGTGTTGAAGGAGAAAGAGCTTAACTATAAAAACAAATTAAATTACGTTCAGCAGTCTTCTTACCTAGGTCTCCTGAAGGTAAGGCCATATTGCTGGCACGCTAGGCCGACAGTAGGCGTGTACACAATGGGCATGAATCTCTCTACATCTGAGATCAAAATCCGGTAGAACAGCTTCTCGTTACGGTCCTGAAGGCCCATCAGAAATACGTATCTGTAAGAAAATGGAACAAATACAACAACATGCATTAAAGGACATTTTATAACTATTCATTTTTATGCAACTAAAGCTAGAAAGCAGGACAGACACAGGGTACGGAGAGTAGCTTCAGGACCTTCTCTGGGATTACTGCTCCATATTTAAGGGAGGATTACCCAAACCACATACCAAACCATTTAAAGCTGGCGTAACAGCTTTAGATTTTATTTTGGTAATTTTGATGTTAAAGTTTCCTGCCAAAATGGAGCTTCTCAAAACAGTGACAGGCAATCGGAGCAAAATGTCAGACACATTTGTTTAATCGGTCAGCCCTCTTCAATTCTTAATCTTTGACTATGACAGAGAAGGACAAGATTTCAGCAACAATAGTCAGTAAGTGTGACATCCCTGACCTATTTTTGAGTCGTTCTGATTCAGCTAATGTGACACCAGCTTAAAGCAGACAAGCCCATATCCACAATTGAGTAGGAAGGTGAGTAAAGTCAATATGAGGACTGGGGAGAAAATGGGTGAGACAGAATGAAAGAAAGACTAATAATAAACTAAATGCTGAGGAACTCACTCTGATTAAATCCATAGAAATGCAATTTAAGGGCCCTATTTTAACAATCTAAGCACATGGTCTGAAGCACATGGCACAGGTGTACTTAGGGTGTGTCCGAATCCACTTTGCTAGTTTAACAACGGAAAAAATGGTTGCTGTGCCAGGCACATGGTCCAAAAGGGTTGTACCGAGTCTCTTAAATAGTCATGGGTGTGTTTTGGGCATGTGCAATAAACCAATCAGACTGTCATCTCCCATTCCCTTTAAAAGCCAGGTGTGCTTGCACCATAACGCAGATTCGCTATTTACATGGCGGAATATAGACACCCTCAACCTAATGAGTCAGTTTAAATACATGTGTACATTGCCATGATTGGTCAAATAATGTAAATTTAATTTAAGTCATCATTACTGCAAATAGGTAATTCTTTCTGATACATGCAATGACTATCCATTATGACATGTAGGCATTTTTATCTTTATGTACACAGTAATAATCTTTTACACTGTAATTGTAAAAGCCTTTTATTTTTAATATTTGGCATGTTTGTGTGCTCATGGAAGTCCTTGTGTGTGTAAGTCCCTGTGCATGTTGTGCACCCACCTATAGACGCAAATTAGTAACACGCCCTTAAAATAACAACAACAAAAAATACATGACTTTAGGCCAGGTTTTTATTGGTCAATAGCGCAGTCGTTTTCAGTTGCCTCAAAGTAGCAACACACCAACAATGCAAATGGGCCGAGTGCATTTGCTATTTAAATAAGTTGGGCGCTGGATGTGAAAATGATAACTGTGTCGGCTGAAACTTGCAAAAAAACACTTGAGTCGCGTCTGGCGTCGCATTGTGCCGGGTGTATGACAGGGCCCTATATGATTAATGTAGCTACATAAATTTACAGGCAAAAAAGGGGACGAGGCCTGGCTAAGTTGCATCAGTAGTGTGTTGAAACTCTTGGGTATGGTTAAGGGTGTTACATTTCCAAAACAGGTATGAAGCAGTTGACCAATCACACACTGGTCCAGCCAATCAGAGCACATTGCACTTTTCAGAAGGACTGGAAGAGAGGTGCTGCATTCAATGTAAAATATGTGAAAAATAATGTTTTTTTGAACATTCAAGCATGAAAACCTATTCTAGTAGACCCCAAAACACAATAAAGACTTTCAAAAGGCATTTCATTATAGGTCCCCTTTAATAATATGGGTAAAAAAAGAGACTAAGTAGCTTCCTCCATCTTCAATGAAACAGCCAAGCTTCTTTGTCTTTACTTTGATTTTTATGGTGGATTTTATATACTATAAAAACTTAATTTTGAAATATCAGCTATGATATAATATAATATTTAATATACATATATATTTAATATGTAAAAAAAAAAATCACAATATATTAATTTATGTTGATATATTTTATTTAAAAATATATTATTATATATTATATGGTATTGGTTCTATTATCACAGTAAGAGTGGGAGATTTCTTAATTATTTTGATGCAATAAACTTGCTGTAATTGTATTGTAAAGTTGGTTTACAGCATAGGGAGAGGGACACTATCAGATACAATATCAGAAGACAGAAATGACAACAAAAGTAGTACAGAGACACATTAAAAGTCTTGACCATGTGCTGCTGCTTGAAACAAAGCTCAAGAATAGAATAAATTGGGGGTTTTCCCTGCTTATGTCAAAATGTTAGGAAAAATACACAATAAAATGCCCCCAGAGATCTTAGACACAAGTTCCTTGTTATAGAAATACGTTGAAGAGAAATACGTTCATGTTCTACATTTGACCCAAATTAACAAGACCACGTCACATTCCCCATCAGTGCGAGCAAGCTTTCCATCAAGGCAAGAGCATAATATCTCTCTTGTTTGGCTCAGAAAAAGTGTGCCCACCTTCCTCAGGCAGAAGGAAACTAACAGATGTTTACCAGGACTGTAAAGTGCACAAGATGGGATGAGAAAAAAATCTAACTCTACCTGAAAGTGTCAGCTCTATTGTGACAGTCACGACAAATTTAGACCGCAGTGCTCTGAGAGTGAAAGGTGTGAGTGATATTTTGGCACCTTGTTACCTAACTAGATCTCAGGAGAGTCAACCAAATGTCATTCTTGAGACTCGCCTCAGCTAGAATCTGGCTGGATCGGCAAAGCCAACTGCAGTAAAGCTCTATGTATTCCCAATAAACTATTGGGAGTAATGGCTTTCACAGAGTTTATACTGTTATTATATTGTGAAGGGGAAGGGAGTACTTTAAAATGAGGTGCTTAGACCATGTTAACAAGCGTGATAATTCTGGGAACATTTATTTTACATTATTTTAATTTAGATACATAGTTTCTTTTACGTAACCGGTGTCTAAAGAATTTGGTAATTATTAAATTAATTGCTTAAATTAATTGGTAATTCAAAATTAAAAGTTATATAACACAATATGTGATATGATAATGCTTTAATAGTGTAGAATCAGTTAAAAAAATTATATATTAATATACGTAAAAACTGAAAATGATACAACCCAGATGTTTTTTGTTTGTTTGGCACTAAATCATCAACAGTAGCTGCAGGTGCCTTGGGCTGAATCCTCCTTTCATTAGTTTGTTATGAGAGTGTCATGATGGCTTGTTAATCATTTCACATACGCATACATCATCGGATCACCCAAACTCATCATTCAGTTGTTGCGAGTCATTGTGAAATATGCAAATCCTGATTTGTACAATTTGCAGTATTTCTATAATGTTGATACATTGTGCAGCCCTAGTGTGTCAGCATTTGTACTGATATAAGCAAAAATGTTGACACCAGTCACGTACTTATTATAGCAAAAAGTCATTCTGTATGCATTTCTGTATGAGAAAACCTCTAAAGAGTGAAATTACTTAATGAAAATAATTGCTGATCCTCAGAACCACACAACAATACTGTGCAAAGAGTTTTCATTTGCTAATTTATTCAAATTCCAAATTATATTTAAAGGGGTCATGACATGAGAAATCAATTTTTCCTTTTGGCATAACTTTGTCTTTATATCATTAATAAATATAGTAAAAATGTAGTAAAAGTGTTTGAGAGGATTCCACATGTAATACTTATTTCATATGCAAAGATGTCAGCCAATCACAGCAGTGGGTGTTTACACTAAAGCAGACTAAAGCCCCGTTTCCACCGGAATTACCCAGAACAATTTGTACCAGGAACTCTTTTTTTTCCCCCAGACATTCTGCTGTCTGCGTTTCCATCGCAGTCTAAAAAGTACCGTGAAGATTAGTCCGGTGACGTAGGACTTTTTTGACTATTTTTTCATCTCCATTGTTGATTCAAATAGAAAACAACTCTTACTGCATGCACTGCAACAGACTTAGGTTGAAATAAAATGCTGCACAAACTCAAATTCAGCGCCCGAGTCCCACCCCGAAAGCTCCTGAACTTTGAAAAAGTACTACCTCACAAGCAGGTATGCTGTGGTATCTGGTACCAAGATGTTAGCAGCAGATCCTTTAAGTCCTGTAAGATGCGAGGTGGGGCCTTGATGGTTCAGACTTGTTTGTTGTGCGATAGGATTGAGATCAGGGGAATTTGGAGGCCAAGTCAACACTTCAAACTCGTTGTTGTGCTCCTCAAACCATTCCTGAAAGATTTTTGCTTTGTGACAGGGCACATTATCCTGCTGAAAGAGGCCACAGCCACCAGAGAATACCGTTTCCATGAAAGGGTGTACATGGTCTGCAACAATGCTTAGGTAGGTGGTACATGTCAAAGTAACATCCACATGGATGGCAGGACCCAAGGTTTCCCAGCAGAACATTGTCCAAAGCATCACACTGCCTCCGCCGGCTTGCCTTCTTCCCTTGGTCCGTGGTCCAGTGATACTTACGTGCCCACTGTTGGCGCTTTCGTCGGTGGACTGCAGCTATGTAGCCCTATACGCAACAAGCTGTGATGCACTGTGTATTCTGACACCTTTCTATCATAACCAGCATTAACTTCTTGAGCAATTTGAGCTACAGTAGCTTGTCTGTTTGATCGGACCACACGGGCCAGCCTTCACTCCCCATGTGCATCGATGAGCCTTGGCCGTCCATGACCCTGTCAACGGTTCACCACTGTTCCTTCCTTGGACCACTTTTGATAGATACTGACCACTGCAGACCGGGAACACCCCACAAGAGCTGCAGTTTTGGAGATGCTCTGACTCAGTCGTCTAGCCATCACTATTTGAACTATATTCTGAACTTGTTCAAATGTTCAGAAAAAATGTTCACTTGCTGCCTAATATGTCCCACCCACTAACAGGTGCCGTGATAAAGGGATAATCAGTGTTATTCACTTTACCGGTCATAATGCCATGCCTGATCGGTGTATAGGCTATTAATATATGAAATTATTTGCATTATGTGATGAATTAGCTCTAAGATCTCTGTTCTTTCCATCTTGTTGTATGTTGTGGAATGTTTAGTCACTAAAGCTCCTCAGTCATGTTGACAGTCTGAACCCAGCCTTTAACCCATTAACCACTGCTTATGACAGAGTTTGGTTTCAGAGGCTATGCTGCACTTTGTTAACAGATTGTCAAAACTATTTGCTGTGTTAATCCAAGCAAATAAATGTTTTATTCTAATTTTTTTACTGTCTTTTAAAAATTTTTTATATAAAACCCTTAAAATGTTTTTGTTAAAAATGTTGGCGGACTGCCTGTCCCTCCATAAAATTCAGGCAGCAAAACATCAAAATAACTTTGATAGTCTGGGAAAGGCTCCCTCATTGCTCAAGCAGTCAGTAATATGAGTGCCGAGGTCAGGGTCATTTGTCTGAAAGCAACCCATCCAGAAATAAACCACGTCCACTGTCTGCAAGGGCAAACCAAAGACTGTTATGCGACTAGTAGCCTTGAGATATGACAGGAACATTATTTTTTTTTAAAGTCAGGAACTAATGAATTCTGGGAAAATGTGAATTAACAAGATTGATTAAAGACCTATTGATGTTATTTTGATGACACTCTGATGGTGTTTTTTATGTCCCATCAACTCTTGATGTCCCTATGCTTTGCAGTTCAGAAAAATAGGGTAAGCAAAAAAGAGAAGAAAATGAAAATCATTCTTGACAAAGGATCTACTGCATGTTGTGCAAACGGGAAAGAACATAACACTATAACACTTATGCATAACACTGTTTCTGTTATCTGATGGTGTGAAATTTAGTCTCAGAAAACAGCTCATGGATTTGACAGAGTAATTCTAATGAAGCAGGACTGAGAGCAACAGTATGGACGTCAGTACTCATTTCCTCACCTGTCCAAGTCATCCTTTTTCAGCTCGTAGTTTCTGAGGACCCGCAATACTTGCACATCCTGGCTGAGGAAGCAGGGAGGCAACAGGCCATGAATGCCTAGCTGCAAGCGCTCTTCCAGGGAGAAGGCCATCCCCTGCAGAGAGGACATAGAACAGTCAACTATTAAAGACCCCCTGTGGTGAAAATCAAGTTTTTAATGTTGTTTATGTGTCTGTGGTGTTTTTAATACGCTTTAAGACAAACCATGTGCAAATTCATAAGTCAACACCATTGCGGAGTATTTTCTTCTTAAAGCTGCAGTGAAAAAAAGAGTCTCAAAAATGCGGTTTGAAATCACCGGTCTTTCTTGCATGATGAAACTTAGTGTATTTAATTGTTGCCATATCAATACTATATAGAGAAAAAATTGCACCAAATTAAAAAATCTGAAAGATATCACTGAACAATTATCTAGATATAGCAAAAGTAAATTTCCTACTTTAGTTCATTTTTCATCTCTGTTTTTTGTGTTTATTTCAAATAAGACAAATCTGATATTATTTTATATCTGTTATGTAACAGTTGAGATCGTTCTTTAATGCTGATCTAACCAGCAGAAGACACGAGCTGCGGTTTAAATCCCAGTTGTGCAGGTGGTGCATGTTGTAACCATAGGCCATAAAAAATTGTAACACTGTGCTACAATGTTCCCCTATTAGAACTATTCTATTCTATACTTTTATGAATTCTATTGAGAAACCTTGACAAAAAGTGAATGACTGAGAGTCAATGTTCAGAAGTCAACTGAGAGTCAATGTTCTGTATAGCTGTGTTTTGTGGTGTTTGTTGTCAAACTTAAAAATTTGTTTATTTTTTATAATTAAACATTATTTTATTTGAAAAAGTAAATTGTATTGTATTTTATTGACAAAATATTTTACAAGATTTTATTGTATTAGATAACATTTATAGCTGTCATATGCTCATGTTACATTGTACCCCTCACGTTACAATGTACCCCACCTATGGGGCATGTTGTCACATTTCACTTCCATTCTTTCAGGTTAAATCAAGAAAAAAGTATACACTGTATTAATGAAACAAATCCACATAATTGTACTAGACGTGTGAAATTAATGAGGGAAAAAGAAATACTCTGAACCCCAAGTGGATTTACACAAACTGAGAAAGTTAAAAAGCGTTAGGTTGTGCCCTTTACAATGTTATGATGAACTATGCCTTTCTCCACCCACGTTCTAAGCTGTTCAAAGTGTTTCTAAGGATACTGATTTTTAGAAGGAAGCTGTCTGGCAAACAGGGAACATGGTTTGTGTAACATTAGCAACACATTATTAGCTGTTTGATAACTTAGTCAAGCAAAAGGCTAAGGATGTTGTAGAGTGCGATACATAAAACATTACCATTCTGATACGTCGACTTGGATACAAGTCTGTATGGAGTGAGTGGATGCGAGGCATGATTTATTTATTTTTTTCACAGGAAAAAAACATTTCGGTGTCATTTTGGTGATCAGTTAAGGGACAAAATTATTGACTACAGGTGTTCTTCAGTAATTATTACAGTTACTGATCATTGAGAACTGACACTGCACTGCGAAGTTTAAAATAAGCCTTGCACATTACTTCCATAATGTGACTTTTTAAAGTGAAACAGGGTGCGCGCACACACACACACACACACACACACACACACACACACACACACACACACACACACACACACACACACACACAGTGTAATAGATATTAAAAGAATACTCAGATTTTCCTTAATTACACTTAATTACAAAGGCTACTATAGTAATAAGAAACATATATACTTTGCATTCATCTCAATAATTAATCTTTACTCAGCTAAGCTTCAGCAGCTGTATTATTAAAAGATTGCTTGGAAAAGCTTAAATAAATCCCTATCCGTATGTCTCAGATGACTTAAAAGGGCTTTTGTCGCTGATCTCATAGAGTTCTCTTCCACGCTCACTGTTTGTTATGGTGGGGAAGTCTGTAATGCAAGCAAAGCCTAAGAAAGGTCACAGAGGTCACACCGCAGTGTGGTGCACAGCTAAAAGGCCAAGACTGCTGCTTTGCTGCTGTGACCCTCGACATTTACCCTGAATCTGACCTCTACAGAACAAATGCTACAGCCAGGGAGCCCTGAGTTCATATTACAAGACTCATGAATATCTGTCAGAACCAAAAGCTGTGGCATTTGAAGCTAGCCTGTCTTTTCCTTAATGACAGACTTGCATCATCATTGCCGCGCCTCTGGCTGCTCCTTCAGAGGAACCACTAAGGAAGGCCCAAAACCCTGAAAGGCTGTGCTGGATTTGCTTTTTAAACAAGTATATGCAAGCTTGTCTTTTCAGCCCTTTTTCATATGGTTATGTTAAGTGGTCTGTTTGTAAAAACGATTTTGGCCTCGTAAACATGAGAAGACTAGTCTGTACACGTGCAATAAGATGTGGTGTTATTGACGCAATTGAGACCCAAAGAAACTCGCCATGTAAACATTCTGAGAATTTTGCTGCTGCTTCATGAGCGGTAAATCAAATGCAATATTTCTGTATTATCTGCAATGTAATTTAAATCTAAATGTGTGATGAGTGGAATCATGGAGTGGATCAAATGAAAATGTATCTAAATCATAACAGCAGACAGACGAAAATATATTAATATATAGTATATAAATACACATTTCAATATGCATATTTAAAAAAATATAAACATTAATATATAAAGTATGTTAATATACAATTTCAAAATTTAGTTTTGCTATTTATTGAAATGTAAAATCCTCAAACTTCCTCAGACAAAACAGCACTAAATATCATGTAACAGCACTTTTTGGCTTCTAAAATACAGACTTATTATTCAGAAGCCAATGGATGCTATTTGTAGCTTCTGTCGTGTCTGTCATTTTCTAAAGCTAACTGTGGAGTGCGCCACTAATGGTCTGTATTTAAGAGCCTTGAAAAGTCACCGCCATCTTGCCAGGTCTGAATTGCAACCTTTGTGATTAAAAACGGACATTCTATTTTCTCTATTCTGGTTTATCCAGACTATCCCTAGACACTTATGATTACATCAGATTTCCTTTCTGTTGGTTTGTAGGGTTGTTAAAACACTAAATATACTGTATATTAGAGACTGGAGCTCTGTTGAAAACATATCCAAGACAACTTTGACTTAAATAAACATTTAATTGACCTCTACTGACACATGCAAATGCCAAAAGTACTTGCTATTCTTGCAACTAACTAGCGATTCGAGAAGACTGAAGATGACTCAAAAGCTACAGCAACAGGGATTCTCAATGAGAACAGCTCTACCTAATCAAATATAATTACTCAAACAGCTCTACAAACACTGAATGGTTCCTTGTGTCATATGTGTAATGGAGACATCTGTGGAACCGGGCCCAAGCGGCAAATTAACGTCTCTGACAATGGAGCTGCGGGCGGAACTCCGGAGGGCACGTCCACAGGCCCCAGGACTGGCATTCTGATCGCAGCCACGGATGGCTGGACTGGGGAAAGTGGTCTGTTTGATGGCACGCATGGATGGCAAGATTAGAGCAATGAGTCCTGGCGGGGCTGGCGTGGGAACTGGTGAGGTGCTTGGCGCTGGTTAAGAGCGACTCTGCTTTGACACCAAGTGGAGTGTGAGGCTAGCAAATCTTGCTCTATATATAACATAACAGTAGCACTGCTATCTAGATAAAAAAGGGTTGCAAACTGTGGCATATGAAAAGACTAAAAGACAAGTAAAAATGATGAGAGCCAAGTGATAAGTCTATTGTCCAGATGGATGCATCATTTAATAGCACTTAAAGGGATTGTTTACCAACTGCCAAATAAACATTTTAAAACCGCTGGGATTATTATTATTATTATTACTAAATTAAAATATTAAACAAACTAGGAAATATTACTATAGTAAAATTTCACTGTAAAATAAAAAAATAAAAAACAGTAAAACAAATATATTTTTTTAAAGTGAAACTGTAAAATTAAAATACTAATATTCATGGCTTATTTGCTTTCAACCACAAAACCATCAAGCTTTTATTTTGGCTGAATGGAACGGAAGTAGCAACAGATTTTTTTCTTCCATATTGTGATGTACCCAAGTGTAACAGATTATCAAGGAGGAAAATGGGGACTTGGTTCTATTTTGTAGTTGATTCAATTTTGAGATGTGGGCATGGCCTTTATAAATAGGGGAAGATGAACACGAGTTTGCAGGGTTTAAGCAGACTAAATAATTGGAGAAGTCCTAAATACATTACCAGAGATAAATCTGTCTTTCAAGAATACACTCACCTAAAGGATTATTAGGAACACCATACTAATACTGTGTTTGACCCCCTTTCACCTTCAGAACTGCCTAATTCTACGTGGCATTGATTCAACAAGGTGCTGAAAGCATTCTTTAGAAATATTGGCCCATATTGATAGGATAGCATCTTGCAGTTGATGGAGATTTGTGGGATGCACATCCAGGGCACGAAGCTCCCGTTCCACCACATCCCAAAGATGCTCTATTGGGTTGAGATCTAGTGACTGTGGGGGCCATTTTAGTACAGTGAACTCATTGTCATGTTCAAGAAACCAATTTGAAATGATTCGAGCTTTGTGACATGGTGCATTATCCTGCTGGAAGTAGCCATCAGAGAATGGGTACATGGTGGTCATAAAGGGATGGACATGGTCAGAAACAATGCTCAGGTAGGCCGTGGCATTTAAACGATGCCCAATTGGCACTAAGGGGCCTAAAGTGTGCCAAGAAAACATCCCCCACACCATTACACCACCACCAGCCTGCACAATGGTAACAAGACATGATGGATCCATGTTCTCATTCTGTTTACCCCAAATTCTGACTCTACCATCTGAATGTCTCAACAGAAATCGAGACTCATCAGACCAGGCAACATTTTTCCAGTCTTCAACTGTCCAATTTTGGTGAGCTTGTGCAAACTGTAGCCTCTTTTTCCTATTTGTAGTGGAGATGAGTGGTACCTGGTGGGGTCTTCTGCTGTTGTAGCCCATCCGCCTCAAGGTTGTGCGTGTTGTGGCTTCACAAATGCTTTGTTGCATACCTCGGTTGTAACGAGTGGTTATTTCAGTCAAAGTTGCTCTTCTATCAGCTTGAATCAGTCAGCCCATTCTCCTCTGACCTCTAGCATCAACAAGGCATTTTCGCCCGCAGGACTGCCGCATACTGGATGTTTTTCCCTTTTCACAACATTCTTTGTAAACCCTAGACATGGTTGTGCGTGAAAATCCCAGTAACTGAGCAGATTGTGAAATACTCAGTACCCGTCTGGCACCAACAACCATGCCACGCTCAAAATTTCTTAAATCACTTTTCTTTCCCATTCTGACATTCAGTTTGGAGTTCAGGAGATTGTCTTGACCAGGACCACACCCCTAAATGCATTGAAGCAACTGCCATGTGATTGGTTGATTAGATAACTGCATTAATGAGAAATTGAACAGGTGTTCCTAATAATCCTTTAGGTGAGTGTATGCATTAAACATTACATTACATTTTTTTTAACTGAAAAATATGCATGGATGAATTGTTTACAATACGCTCTCTAGCATGCATTTAGAAAATTGATAGGGTGAAGTCATCCTGAACATTTCATGACTTTAAAGCTTCATTTGCTTTGTCGATAACAGCTGGATTACAACCACTTGCGTCCAAATGTGTGTTATACTTTAAGCAACCCAAACTCAGAGCAGATGCAGACATGAGTTCAAAAAAAAGCAGCAAATATATTTATTTAATTAAAACACTGCCTTTATGATTTGATAATCACTTAGTTATATTGCAATTTCAGTTTTATTTTGATTCATCATACAGTCCTAAAAACTTGTATAACTTTATTTCTGTGGAACACAAAAGAATGGCATCCAAAACAACATGAATATCACACCATCTTCTTTCGTGTTTTTTACAGAATAAAGAAAATACATATGATAATGAGTAAATTATGAACTAAACTGATATCAGAGGCCCTGCCATGTTTATTGGCTCAGGTTGTTACAGCTTTGCTTTTTGTAGCAATAAAGGGACAGGCAGGGTAGGAATGTGTGAATGCTTCCACATGCGCAACAGCCACATTAAAGACGCCAGTGTGTTGTGCGTCAACGTGTGTTATGCCCACACAAGCTCAAGCAAGGAGAGCTGCTGTGCTTGCCAACCTGTAATATCAAGATCAATGCCACCTCTCCTCTATTTTGGCCATGACCAGCACCACCCCAAACACAGCACTAAGTACTTTGTGGCAAACATTAAAGCCTTGCTTTTGACTGATAAATAAGTCTACAGCTTTCAAAAGCTCTTCATAGCTTCAAGCAAGAGGTCACGTTGAAGAACTCAGGGATTCCAATTCAAACAACTCAATCTGAATCCTGAAATTCCCAGTACTTGTATGCGGAAAAAGTTGCAGCTGCTTCATAGAGTGCCAAAAAAGCACCAAGGCAGAAAAAAGGCAGAAAAGCAAAGCAAAGCAAAGCTGTTCTTCAATGGAACTTTACAGTGGGAGTGATGTTTTTTGATCCTGTAATGGAGAATACATGAGAGTCCGTGAAGCACATCACTGTCAGTGGCACTATAATGAGCCGCTTTGGATGAAGTATTGCATTTTGTGATCTCATTGATGAGAAAAGTTTAAGCTGAGCCATTGCATAACCTCTGCTTCCAAAAATCCTTCCTTGTTAATCGAAATGTGACTTTTCTTATCGTATATTCAGGACTGACTTAATGTTCTTGGAGTGAGGCCAAAGCACTGCTAATGGGTGTTTCTTCAACTTTGGCTACTTGTATTTTGGGTTGGTTTCTAGTTTATATTTTTTTATTTTATAAAAAATATTGAAAAATTTGATACAATGGAATTGGAAATGTGGTGGGAATTTGCATTACCTTAAAAAAGCTGTTGGATATTGATAGAGGACAAATGAATGTCTGATAATGTGAATGATAAATGAGTGTGTGAAAAGCTATTTTCTAAAATTCCACAGGGCCAAAAGTCCCTATAGTTGAAGAAACACTCAACTCAAACACTCAACACTCAACTAAGCATATCTACACACATACAGTAGTCCAACATTCACACATCAAACATAATTACAAATCTTGCTCCAAACGGAAATCGTTGTGTGAACAGGGCTCACTTGGCCCATTTCAGATTCTCAAAATAAGAAAGGGATGTGAGAAAGGAAATTGTTTATGTCAGTCTAATATACACACTGGCTCTCTTTCTGAGAAAGAGATCAGAGACAAAGTTTTTCTTTTGATTGTGCTTCTCACATTTCTCGTATGTCCAAGTGGCGACCTTCATCTAAGTGAAAAACGCTTAAAAGTTTTCTGTTAAGAGCAAGCTTTGACCTGATGCAACAGCCATGCTATAGTGATCAGACACAGAGGATGACAGAGGATGTTTTTCCCAGCTATCTGAGACTAATTTGAGACGGCTGAATCCAAATATAATCGTTGTGGGTAGTGCAGTAGATGTCTACCGATCTAAGATGCTTCAAACCACAAGTTTGGGTTGGTGAAATGGACTATGGTTAAAGGTAGAGCTGCAAGGTTAATCATTAAAAGATTGCGAATGACAATGATTCTGCTATGTCTATTAAACCTTTAACAAGTATGATCACAGTGGAACATTAAAATCTGCTTGACACTGTCGCTGAACCAGAGAGAGCAGTTGTCATGTTATGAAACAGCTTCATAAACAGTCCACACAGAATCATTATTTCTGTTATAATCACTCAAATTATCACAGAAGTACTGGGATAAAAGTTTATAGTTCGGATTTAACTGATGTCTATGGTTGTAATCAAAATAGAATAAAATCACCTTTTAAAAGTAAAGATGCTTCAGATTGAATCAATTACACCTCTAAGCCAATAGGGGGTGAAAAATGCTGATTCGTCTGCGGCAATAGCCTTGTGGTGAGTGCGCCGACATGTAACGCAACTGCGCCTCCGGCAACCCGAGTTTGATACCCAGCTTGAGGTCCTTTGCCGATCTCGTTCCCTTCTCTCTCTAACCCACGCTTTCCTGTCAAATCTCTACTGTCCCATCCAATAAATGCATAAAAGGGCCAAAAACATAACTTAAAATGCATAAAAAAATGCTGATTCATCCAGTAAGGAAACAAATTAAGTCTTTATGAGTGAGTCATTGAATCATTCATTCAAAGCAATTTTTATTTTTTTATTTATTCAAATCAATTAAAATATTTAAATAGACTGCAGCAATTAACATTTTGTCAGAACCTCTAAATTACATGTTATTTTGTTTAATTGTCTATTCAGAAACTTGAGAGAACCGTGATCTCTATTTTAAACAAAAAAAATTGTGATTCTCAATTTATCCAGAATCATGCATAAAGGGTCATTTTAAAGGGTTAATTTTAAAGGTCTTAACAGGTGTAAGCAGACACATTCTGAATGTGGTAAAAACCACACGGCAGCCCAGTCTGGTTCGGCTGCTTAATGGTGCAACCAAAAAAAAGAAAGAAATAAAAAAAGGATTTTTTTACATGCTTCCAGCAGAAGCTATCACAGGGTACAACTCAGACTAGACTTTTCCAGCTGACCAAATAGGGAATGAATAAACACATGCTATTCTCATAAACACCCTCATTGCTTAAATAGCTGTATTAATGCCACATGCATCTTCCCACGTTCTTCAGTCCACAAGCAGCCGTTTCAGAGCTGTAAAAAAGCCAAGGAGAATGACCATAGAAAGTGACTTGTAGGACACAAGCAAAAAGCAATGGATGGAGATGTGGTGGATGTTGTATTGACCTAAACCATATACATCAGATTGGGTGGAGTTGGTACAGCGATTAAATCTGAATGTTTTGATACCCTCAAGAAGCAAGCCATGAGACATCAGCACTGTTTATGAAAAGTAAAGGGAAAGTTCACCCAAAAATGAAAATCCTGTAATCATTTACTCTCCCTCAAAACCTGTATGACTGACTTTCTTCTGCAGAACACAAAATAAAATTTTGCCCATACAATAAGGGTCAATGAGGTCCAAAACAACATTGAACCACATTGACTTTGATTGTATGAACAAAAAAAAATAAATAAAAAAAATAAAGGCGACTGCTGTTCCACAGAAGAAAGAAACTCAGCTGCAGTTTTGATGACAGAGTTTTCTGAATTTTTATATTTGGATGAACGATCTCTTTAATGGCTCTGATCTATGATGACTCTTGAGAACAAATTTCATCGGTTCTGGTTTGTGTAAAAAAAATAATTTAAAAAATTCACTTAATGGCAAGTAACCAGATGACAAATACAAGAAGCAAATCATCTCAAATGCAGAAAGACAAACACGTGTGAACCTTTAGGAAAGTGCAATAAGCAAGATCCACATGTGCACCATTAATTTGTGAGATGATGCCAAATGCCAAAAATATGTACTTGAACAGTGAGCAATAAAAAAGATAAAGAACTGAAATTAGAGTTCTTCAGCAGCTGGAGGAGAGTGTGACTCACATGTACAAACAAAAGCGAAGACTGCATCAATAAACATCATTGTGATACATCTCCGAAACATCAGTAAAATAAAGCAAAAGTGCAGAAATCCCCCTCCATCAATAATACACTGTCTGGCTACGAACCAGCGCTGTGTTTTATGAATTGTGGGCTTTTTAGTGGTAAGCAAACTTATGGTACCAGAATGATGACTCAGATTCTTGACTTCCCTGCTTGATCATTTCCACAGAGATTGGTCTGTTTACACACAACACTCTGCTGAAAGCTCAATGATAAAACCATCAATATGTGATGTGATCTAACACACACTCACATCACTTCTCCACTTATCTCTTAACACCAACTAAGAGGAAAGGAAAATGGATTTCTGATTCTAAGGCTGGCATATATTTAAAAGAAATTAAATGGTGATGAAAAACTGTGATCTTTAAAGAGTAATACATCAAGTTCTGGTAATTCTCTTGTTGGGCTGTTTTTTTATTTTTTTATAACAAGCAACTATAATTCAATCAGGACCACAAATATACAACATTAAATGTTGTCTGGTGATATTCCAGTGGAAAGATATAATTTTTACATATATTTTTTACGTTCGTTCTATGCCAGGTTTTTTTTTTTTTTTTGGATGGCACAAATCTTCAGTTACATATCCCTTAAAATATAGCAGCTACATTGTTCCATGTATAAAGGCTCATTAATATTGTGATAAATAAAAAGAATATTATAAATATGTGTAAAACATTATCTTAAAATATTTTCCACTCATCACTTTTTCCACTCATCAATTAGAAGGCAAAATGAAACCTAATATAGTCTTTCCCTTACTGTTTCTTCTTAAAGCAAAAAGGCAGAAACCAGAATTAAGCATACTGAAAGTATGCAGACAGCTCCATAAGGAATCCAATAAAAAGATTGTTTTGTGAAACATCCTTAAATATTTAATTCAACAGTGAATTATGTATATTATAATAGTCTTATGCCACAGTTGGATGAAAAAACAGTTGAAGGCAGTGTGCTAAACACTCCACAAGGAATTCAATGACACGACTAAAGGAAGGAGAAAACAAGAAAAAGAGATAAGGACATTGATGGCTTTTGCTCTCAGTTCTTTGATCTGCTCTGAATCAAAAGTGTTCTGAGCTCCTGCATGGTCCTTCTACAAAACAAACTGAAACTGAACAAAAACTTTGATCCTGAACACCAGACTATATTTCTTTTGACTGTTGTCTACTGCTATTTCATGCATTCTGATGGTTAAAGAGTTGGATTCTCATGCTAAACATGGCCACATTTTCAAAAAACGAGTTGGAAGTATGACAGAGTATTTCTGTGCCAAATACACTTCTTCAGTTTTGTAAAGTTTTTTTCAAATATGGCCCTGTATGTCGTCATAAAGGGCGGAACTGCTTGTATGGGAACTCCCGGATAAGCGTGTGCACACGTCAACCAGAGCGAGAGCAAGAGCGCGTCCATCAATGAGCTTCGTTCAGGTTACGGACACCGTCGGCAGCGCTGTCATTTTGCGTTTAGACCACGAAAATCAACAATGCCACTAAAGAAGTGGGTTTCTGGTAGTGAGGGAAAGATCATTTGTTCAGCTTCCCAAATAATCCAGCGTTAAGGAAACGGTGGATGCTGTTTGTTTTTCCGGAGCAGCAATGGAGTTATGCAAGTGTGTTTGTTCCCGGTCATGAGTCGAAAAACCCCATCAAAAGTCTGTGTTTTGTTGGCAATCGGTGCATAAGTGCATATAATGTAAAAATTAACATGAAAGTTATCCAGAGATAATGTAATGGTGTGTGTGTGTGTGTGTGTGTGTGTGTGTGTGTGTGTGTGTGTGTGTGTGTGTGTGTGTGTGTGTGTGTGTGTGTGTGTGTGTGTGTGTGTGTGTGTGTGTGTGTGTGTGTGTGTGTCTCCACCACAAGCTCGGCAGTTTTCAAAAAGAATCAGTGCAGCGTATCTACCTTTTGTAACTATGATGATAAAACTAAAAACTCTTCCAGGATATGAAGGATGCAATACTACTCTACACTGTCAGAAAAAAGGTACATTGCTGTCACTGGGGCGGTACCCTAAGGTACAAAGCCGAAAAGGTACTAATATGTACCTTTAAGGTACTACTCCGCACTCTTAAAGTACTGATATGTAGCTTTTAAGGTACAAACCCGATTCCAAAAAAGTTGGGACACTGTAGAAATTGTGAATAAAAAAGGAATGCAATAATTTACAAATCTCATAAACTTATATTTTATTCACAATAGAATATAGATAACATATCAAATGTTAAATGTACATATAAGGAACAGCTGGAGGACCAATTTGCAACTTATTAGGTCAATTGGCAACATGATTGGGTATAAAAAGAGCCTCTCAGAGTGGCAGTGTCTCTCAGAAGTCAAGATGGGCAGAGGATCACCAATTCCCCCAATGCTGCGGCCAAAAATAGTGGAGCAGTATCAGAAAGGAGTTTCTCAGAGAAAAATTGCAAAGAGTTTGAAGTTATCATCATCTACAGTGCATAATATCATCCAAAGATTCAGAGAATCTGGAACAATCTCTGTGTGTAAGGGTCAAGGCCGGAAAACCATACTGGATGACGTGATCTTCGGGCCCTTAGACGGCACTGCATCACATACAGGAATGCTACTGTAATGGAAATCACAACATTGGCTCAGGAATACTTCCAGAAAACATTGTCGGTGAACACAATCCACCGTGCTATTCGCCGTTGCCGGCTAAAACTCTATAGGTCAAAAAAGAAGCCATATCTAAACATGATCCAGAAGCGCAGGCATTTTCTCTGGGCCAAGGCTCATTTAAAATGGACTGTGGCAAAGTGAAAAACTGTTCTGTGGTCAGACCAATCAAAATTTGAAGTTTTTGGAAAACTGGGACGCCATGTCATCCGGATTAAAGAGGACAAGGACAGCCCAAGTTGTTATCAGCGCTCAGTTCAGAAGACTGCATCTCTGATGGTATGGGGTTGCATGAGTGTGTGTGGCATGGGCAGCTTACACCTCTGGAAAGGCACCATCAATGCTGAAAGGTATATCCAAGTTCTAGAACAACATATGCTCCCATCCAGACGTTGTCTCTTTCAGGGAAGACCTTGCATTTTCCAACATGACAATGCCAGACCACATACTGCATCAATTACAACATCATGGCTGTGTAGAAGGTTCCGGGTACTGAAATGTATCTTTCACCCATAGAAAACATTTGGAGCATCATAAAGAGGAAGATGCCACAAAGAAGACCTAAGACAGTTGAGCAACTAGAAGCCTGTATTAGACAAGAATGGGACAACATTCCTATTCCTAAACTTGAGCAACTTGTCTCCTCAGTCCCCAGACGTTTGCAGACTGTTATAAAAAGAAGAGGGGATGCCACACAGTGGGAAACATGGCCTTGTCCCAACTTTTTTGAGATGTGTTGATGCCATGAAATTTAAAATCAACTTATTTTTCCCTTAAAATTAAACATTTTCTCAGTTTAAACATTTGATATGTCATCTATGTTGTATTCTGAATAAAATATTGAAATTTGAAACTTCCACATCATTGCATTCTGTTTTTATTCACAATTTGTACAGTTTCCCAACTTTTTTTGGAATCGGGTTTGTACTAATGTGTACCATTTAGGGGTGAGTAAGGTACAAAAATGTACCTTTTCACTTTTGTACCTTGCCCAGTGACAGCGCTGTACCTTTTTTTTCTGAGAGTGTATAGGTACTCAAGATTAACATGAGACTGAATGTGTGTGTTATGTACCCTTTAAAGGTAAGGGATGCATTTTCTCCTAAGCTGGAGAAAAATGAAATCACTATCAATTTGCACTCAACTGATTCAGAGGTGAGACTGCACATTTAGTTTTTTACCAAAATAGCAGCCATATTTCTGGACAAAAAAAACTATCCTCCTTCTTTCAAAAAAACAAAACACTTTTTTTAATATATTGTCAGCAGACCAACCAAGATTGACAAGTTGGCACTGCCTGACAGTAGTATTTTTATTGCAACAAATGAATTGTCACCATGTCTGTAACACCGCAGAGGACATGTGGTGTAAGCTGGTCTTTTCAGCAAGGACAAGTCATTGTAGTGAGATTGAAAAGATGATGTCAACAGCATTGTTTTCTTTTATTGCAATAATTTTTATCTACTCATTTCTCTCTGGAATGTCAGAAATACTTGATGAACTTTTCACAGAAAATATAAAGCTTTTTTCCAGACTAAACCTCACAAAAGGGCATGTATATATAATTAAGATTTAACTTTATGAACTGTTTTTGAATGTGCATATTAATCTTAAAGTACACCTCTGCACAAAGCAGCATTGTTTATTGTCACTATTCATATCTGCAAATCCACAATCCAGCAGAGCAACAGTTAAGCAAATTTTGTAAAAACAGCAATCCAAAGCCATCTACTTCCTTTAATTGTTAAAAGTTGCACTCTGACTTTTGACCCTGCTATGTTAAGTAAGATGAATGTTAAGAAGGGTTGCCATAGCTGCGGGACACAAACAGATCATGTACCAGTGAAAATCCCCTTCCTCTGCATCCAGCTCAAAATGATTGTCCATGTTGTCCACAAAGGTAACAATGACTTAGAGTTGTAAAAGGGGGGCTTTTCAATGCTTTCTGGTAAGGTCGTAAAATGTTCTTTCAGTCCAGCAGGGTCTAAGACGGTTGGTTGACATTAATAGTCCCGTTCTAAACAGTAAGCCAAATTTTTACAGGCCTGGACTGCAGGTGTAACTGCGTTGAATTCGGTCATGACCTTTAACAATGGTACAAAAGCGCTGTCTAATCCATCAATTTAAAGTGTAAATTCTGTTAAATAAAAATGAGCTGCTATTTGTGTTACGTTCAAAGTGACATTTACAAGGAGATTATTCATATTGAAGATAACTTATCACTTGCTGCTTTTATTGCTTCTAGCTTTATTGATGTAGTGCATGTAGGGCTCATTCCCTTTAAAAATAAAAAAGCAGATTTGCTAAGTCACAGCCATAAATCATGATTTGTTACTTGTAGTATTTTTATTCAAGAAAGATTATGATCGGAAAGAAATGTGTAGCACAGTGAGAGTCATTATTTATATTTTTGCAGTGTTTTCCCAGAAGAGAAAGACTGTAAATTAAATTGTCTATCATTGCATAGATACATTGCATTGAATGGGAAAACCCATGTATGTCCATTTTACCCACATATTGCATAAAGTAAAATGGAATATCAACTCATTCTGTTATATCTTTCATAACATAGTTGAGAATCATCTTAAAACAAAGTTTGGTTAAAAAAAAATCCTGAAACCTGAAAATGTATTGGTGAGTGAAAAAAAAAAAAAAAAAAAAATTAAATGTCATAAAATATGAATAAAATACTTTTTTCCCAAAAACAAAACAAAATCCATTTGTTTCTTATGCTTACAATGTAATGACATGAAAACATACTACATTCAAAAGACTTTGTTTTCCTGGGTCTTAGGAGGCTATTTAAGGGTACAGTATGGTGGCGATTTCTGACACAGCCTTGGTTCAAAAGAGACCTTCATTTAAAGGAACACGCCGACTATCTGGGACTTTGGCTTATTCACTGTATCCCCCAGAGTTAGATATGTCCATACATACCATTCTCATCTCTGCGTGTGCCATAACTCTGACACAATCCTAGCTTAGCACAAAGACTGGAGGTAAACGGCTCCAGCTAGCCTACTACTCAGTAAGTGACAAAATAACGCCAACATTTTGTGATGTGTATAGTCACAGCGTGTACTAAGACACAGCCATAAACCATGATTTGTTACTTGTAGTATTTTTTATTCAAGAAAGATTATGATCAGAAAAAAATGTGTAGCACAGGGAGCGTCATTATTAATATTTTTGCAGTGTTTTCCCAGAAGAGAAAGACTGTAAATTAAATTGTCTATCAGCTAAACGTCAGTTTTGCCAGTCTTTAGTAGTGCACTAGCCTATAACACATATGAGACTAAAAGCCACAAAACAAGGTTTTGAAATAAAAGTAAGAGAGAGGAAATAAGATGCCATAGGCCAGACTTGAACCTCAGTTGTCTGAGGCAACACCCCCATAACTGGGGTTATTTTATTTAAATTAGGAGACATCCTATCTTTTAATAAATTATATATACTCTGAAGATCCAATTGTTAATGGATGTTAAATAAAAATTCAGAGAGCTCGTGGCCAAGAGCGAGTCAAGGCCGGGTAAATATGCAGTCAATCCCTCCAAGCATTCAGTCCGTGGTCAGGCTCCTAATCTGTTCTCAAGTATATCAACCCTGACACTGTTTTTTTTTAAAATTATTATTATATTTTATGTTCAACACTTTCCTTTATCATTCCAAAATGGTCTGTCATCATCTCTTTGTACTATAAAATAAGTCTCTCCAGCTGTATCTTTTCATCAGAACACTGAGGAACAGGATCAGAACAACTAGACAAAAGACTAAATAGGAAACCACAAAGGACAGGGTTTAAAAGTAACAGAGAGAATGTCCTAGGTGACAAGGCTAGTTGAAACAAAGTGGTCTGTGTATTATAGAAGAAAAAAGATACTTTATTTATTAAAAAACAAAAACTAGCTGGACTGTGATTGCCAACTTTTCAGAAACTCAGAATATGGATAGAAACTAGTACTCAAGTGACAGCAATGACTGATCATGAAAACAATGAGTGACTTGAAAGCTTACAATTAAATTTAATCTGATCAAAGCAACTAGATGAAAGAGCATGTGTTGGGCTCTTTAGATGTGCTAAAGACACAAAGTGTTAGTGAAATGTCACATTTCAGTACAGAACCCACTTTGGCACTTGTCAGTGTGCCAAAAGTGGCAATTAGCTTTGACTGATATTAGCTTTGTGCAGCACTGAAAGAAAAAAAACATTTGAACAGAAAAGATAATAGTAGTGTTAATAAGCTTAAATCAAGATTATAGTTAATAGTACCTTAATACAAGATAATAGCAGTGTGTGGTACTCCAAAGTGCTTTATTGGAACATGTTGTTCTCTGCAGTGATTTGAACAATAGAGAACAATACAGTCTGACAGCTAGCTTGTGAATTTGACGATAATGGCCAAAGAGTCAAAGGAACAATGCACACATTACATTTTTTTCCAAAAGGAACCAATTTTATTGCCTGGAAGAATCATTTAATTTCAGCACTTAATTGAGTTATATAAGAGGGTTCAGAATTCATACAGTATGTGGAGATCGAATTAAAACTCATAAAAGATTATGGTAACACTTTACAATCAGGTCCTTCCTGTTAACATTAATTAACATGACCATGATGCATTAGCTAACATGACCTAACAATGAACAATATATTTTTAAAGCATTTATTAATCTTGGTAAAAATATAGTTCACGGTTTATTCATATTAGTCCATAAACTATGTTAACAGACAGCCTTTTGGCTTTTAAAAATGTATTAGTAATTGTTGAAATTAACATGTATTATTCATTGTTAGTTCATGTTAACAAATGAAACCTTATTGTAACGTGTTATCAGGGATTATAGTAACATAAAGTTGTGAAATGTATTTATCTGTTTTTCATATTTTATCTTTTCATATTTATTATTTTTCTTCAAATGTGCATCACATCATATCTTTCAATAAAATTTGCTTTGGTACAATATGTTTTGACACCATAATTGCCCTCTTTTTTCACATGAGTGTCACAATATTGTTTTTTAACCTTGGAAAGCTTTTATAACCTTGCTTAGGTTACCAGCATCTTTCAAATGCCTCACTTCCTCAGTACAAAGGCTAAATTATATCTGCCTGTCAGATGAATTCCTCCATAAACTGTCCATTCAAATAGGTCCATTTGTCTGAATCATGGGTGACTGGTATATTTGCCTTTTGTTTTTGTTTAGATAGAAGATGGCATTTATCTTAATTGATCTCAAATGGTTTTGCCATTTTGACAAACATCGGAGAATTATGAGCCAAGAGAAGACTATTTCCAAACATTCAATATTGTTAAAGAGTATCTGTTGTTGTTTTTCACTTGCTTTACAAGCTGTGCCGTGACAAGGACACTTCACCTCACATCCATTCATGAAACCTCATGTAGCAGACACCAATGACAGTAATAAATAAAGCCAAACAGGCATCCTGCAGAAGCTGGTCTAAGCAAACTGACAAAGCAGGGCAGTGACAATGTTAAAAAAGTATTGGCTACACTTTGCAAGACAGGAAAAGTAAACATGATGCTTCATTAAACGGTCTTCCATGTGGCGTGATGCTGTCCAACAAATCATGTTTCAGATCCAGAGAAGGCTGGATATTACTTAGTGATAGCTTCAACCCACACTCTCATTTTGACTCAAGGAGAAATAGGGTTCAACACATTTCATTTCTTCACACAAAGCAGTCCCATGAATGCCATCTGAGGGATGTATAAATGGACTTGCTAGTTAAATAGCCAGGGACCTTGCCAGGAACCTTGGAGCCAGGAACCTTGGAGTTGTGATTGATGATCAGCTAAAATTCACAGACCACATCAATGCAACAACCCAGTCCTGCAGATTTGCCTTATACAACATTAGGAAGATCAGACCCTTCCTATCAGAGCAGGCCACACAACTCCTGGTACAAGCTCCTGTTCTCTCCAGACTGGACTACTGTAATGCTCTTCTAGCGGGCCTTCCAGCATGCACTATCAAACCCTTGCAACTGATCCAGAATGCAGCGGCGAGAGTGGTCTTTAATGAGCCGAAGAGAGCGCACGTCACGCCTCTCTTCATCAGTCTGCACTGGCTGCCAATAGCACTCGAATCAAATTCAAGGCACTGGTGCTCGCCTACAAGGCAACCACTGGCTCTGCACCAACGTACCTAAACTCGCTTGTTCAGAGTCACACACCCTCCAGAAGCTTGCGTTCTGCAAGTGAACAGCGCCTTGTGGCGCCATCCCAAAGAGGCATGAAATCCCTCACAAGGACCTTTTCCTGGACCGTGCCCACCTGATGGAATGACCTGCCTGTCTCAATTCGAGCAGCCGAGTCGGTAGCCATTTTCAAAAAATATCTTAAAACGCATCTTTTCCAGCAGCACCTGACCAATAAAGAATAGCACTTATCACTCCATTCATTTTCTGTTTGTCTATTTATTAAATTTTTTTTTTATTTTTTTTTATTCTGTCCTATGTGTTCTGTGCTAGATTAACTGAGACTTGTTACAGCACTTGCATATTGTTGCCCTTGACTGTTTTTAGTTGCTTCTATTGCTCTCATTTGTAAGTCGCTTTGGATAAAAGTGTCTGCTAAATGACTAAATGTAAATGTAAATAGCCCTGAAAAAAGTTGCAGTCTGACATGTTGGCTTGAGGAGAACAGATATATATGCAAAAAGACATTACACTGGTTCGCGTTCATCTCCTGATGCTGAGTCTCTTTTTTTCTTTTACATTGTAATATATGGTCTTCTGTTAAGATTTTGGTTTCATGCTGATGTCACCTTTTGAGTGTTTTCTGTTTCATTTATTTGGGTTTTATTTCATTTATTTATTTATCTTATTAGGCTGAGCCAGTGTTATTTTAGTTTTTATTCTAGTTTTATTAATATTTTGTTTATTTATATATTTTTAGTTTTCATGTTAATTTTAGTTAAATATTTATTTTTCTTATTTTTAAATATTGCTATTTAATTTAATTTTATTTCAGTTTTAGTTTTTATTTGTATCCAGTTTATTACCAAGGCAATTTTTTTATATTTTATTTTATTTATGTTTTTAATACTTTTAGTTAACGATAATAACCTTGGGCTGAGCCATTTGGTTCTTTGCATCTCTAGCCTTGATCTAAGAATCAGTCAGAAGTAATTTAACATACAACCCAAATACACAACCACAGCAGGAGCCCTCTAATGCGATAACCATGATCAGAGGCATTTCTCAGTGGACACATACTAAAGCTCAAGGCAGATTATTTTTCCACAGATTCCAATCTACCACAAAAATTACACATGATAAATATCAAACCATTTATTTTTTTCTGAAAGCTTTGAAATATTTTCACTTTGGCATTCATGTATTACTGAATGAAAAGAAGGTACAGATATTCCAAGCAAACACTTAAACAAGTGCTTTCAAAACATCCTTGATGTTTAAGTTGATGCAGTTGAGTGGTGCAGTATAATGATGTAGGTTATTTTACTTTAAGATAAAAATGAACAGGAATGGAACAACAGTTCCTGTGATGATTATGTAAGAATTCTGGGTATGTCCACTGAAAGCATCTGCCAAAGGAATAGACTGCCAAAACTCAAAAAATAAAGAAATGTTTGCTGAACTTGAGGAACTTTCCACACATAAAGTTAAAGTCGGCATAAAACGGAAGTTGAGACTGTCTTTTCTTTCCTTGTGACGTATATCTGAAACTAGAACTGGAAAAAAAAGTAGGGTGGACATGATTTCGTCCATCGGGAATTGATTGGATTGGATCATTGTGGTTTGCTATTGCTGTGTTCTCATGTGAGTGACAGGGTTGTCCAGCCCTTGCACCAGTAAACACGTCATAAGTGAAGAGAAGTTGTTGCAAGAGGGAGTGAAACTTATTTTGATTAAGCATTACGTGTGCACATTCATTTTACAATAACACATTTAAATCATTTATATAAATCATTTATAAATATAGCTACAAGCAGCAATGACGGGACCAAGGCCCGGAAATTATATGGCAATTTTCTGGGATCAACGCTCTGTGTGAAAGAGGCTTAAGACTTTTCAACAAAACAATCTTTATGAACAGACTTTGGGACATGTTCTAGTCTTGTTGTATGAACCTGAATTCATTTGACTCTTGATTGCTGACATAGTGTGACTGTTGACCCTCATTTCTACACAGGTTCAGCATCGCTCCTCTGGGGCTTTATTGTGCTGGGAATTTAATTTGACACCATTCATTCACATCCTCCTTACATCTAGTTAAGTTATTCACATGCCCACCCACATGGTGGCCATCCATGTGAAAAACTGCACATCTTTAAGAAAACTAAAGACAAAAAGGAGGTAGACTTAAGGGCCTAAAAAAAAAATCCTTCTCTCTGAGCAAAGACTGTGACAACTCTCCATATTCCTCATGGGAAGTTTGAGCATTAAAGCAAATGAAAGCACAAATTTCAGAGTAGATTTAAAATCCTGTGAGCCCTTCAAAATGAAATTACGCTCACCCATTCCTCACAAAACACTCGGTATAGGTAATAAATGTATAGTTTCTTGAATCTGATAAGCATTGGATTCATTTAAGCGCATGAGATTATGTAGGCCGAAAAAAACCCTGATAATGTCAAAGCTACTTATAGACATGTGCAGTAAAGCTCTGATATGTAATAAGTTGGTTGACCTTTAATTGTCAAAACATTCCAGAGCATATAGGCTATCATTAGAGCTGTCCATCACTATATTGCCTTAGGTCTGGCATCAATTATTTTTCCTTATTATCTAAATCATGACAGATAGACGCAAAAGAAAACCAATTTGCATTTAAAATCAAATTTGACAACCAGAGGAACAACCTTGTTCAAAATCAATAAATGAGATTGGACAGCTACAAATTCTTGTATACTGATTATCAATACATAGGTGATGTTTGTTGCATATTCACTTCTATCAAGGTTTGTCAGATCATATTATATTTTACACAGGAGCTCTAATCAATAACAGCGCAGGGTTGTGATTCATGAACCGGGAAATAGAAAATATGGAGTGGATCTAAAGAATGACTGTGAATGTGATAATGATATTTAATAAAGAGGAAGTTAATGTTGAGCATTGTACCTTTTGGACACAACATTGCCACTTGGCTTTCTCACAGCCAAAAAAACGTTGTGGGTCTCGGAGCAACAAACAGTGATGTTTGGTTTGTGAATGAATCAGTGTGCTTGAACGAATCAACTGAGTAAATGATTCAATGACTCAATCATAAAGACAATCATAATGTGCATTTTTTAACAAATCAATTGGAATGAATTTGTTCAATGATTCACTCATTCACTCAGCCACTTTCTGCCACCTACTGGTGTATTGATGTAACATGCGGAAAGAGTTGGATTTTAAAGAATCTGATCATGTAAATTAATTCAAATTACCTCAGAGGATTTAGATTTGCATCAACAGGATGCACTAAAAAATAGAAATCATTTGCAGAGGTCATATTGTGGGAGAACTATGCATAGGCTCATAGGCTACTGTATATAACTGTGTACAAATCATAAGTTGGGCTAATTATTTAGCCTCATGTGCACTTTTTTAAATCAAAGTAATTTTCTGGGAACGATTGTAACCGTACTAAAATCAAATTAAATACATTTTATTAGGGTTCTTTCTGATAAGAAGTCTGGTAAACATTTCTACCTATTTTTAGCTGAACATTTACATATGAAAAGCTATTGCAAACTATTTGCTATTGTAGTCGCCAAAACAATCATTGATTGTTTGTAACACAAAATGGTCAAAATGTGTTTGTTTTCAAATGCATACTATAAAAATATGAATAAAATTGCCTCCTGTACATATCATGATGGTAAAAATTTTTTTAAATCTTTTTACTAATCATTTCCAAGCTAATTTACTCTAATAATTTGCATCATGTCTCGGTTAGAAATACTGTTCTGCTGAGACACTGTCTGGAACCTTACAATTTGTCAAAGAGAAAAAATGTGAAGGCCAAATGAGCAGGAAGATTGTGATCAGAAGGCTGTTCTGTGCATGCATGATTGTGGGTGTATGTGGAGTTGGATAAGGGTGACTGGCACTGAATCTCTCTGTGAACAGTAGCGCCCTTTCCTCATTTAACCACTTCACTCATCTAGCACTGGAATGCTTTACCACTACCCTGTGGGTGGTCAGTCTCCTCTCCCATATGCACCTGGGCACACCTGGGCTGCCAAACATATATACACACTACTGGAGCCCACCTAGAAAGAGGTGACCGACAGCAGCACCTGACCCTCCCTGAGAGCTTAGATGCTCTCTGGCCAGACAGAATGAAGTCTGTTCCATCAACCCTTCATTAGCATACTGACTCAACACACACATTTATAAGAATCTCAGCTGCATGTATAGGCACTGTCCTTATCTTCTGTAATGCCCACACATACAGTATTCTATGATTTACAGCACAATCCATTAAACACGTGGTAATATTACAACATGCCAGAAGCTCACGTTATCTTGCATCCTCAACACCCTGAGAATATTTCTAGAGCTTAGGCTAGGGTAGAAGTGAAACTAATTAAAATGTCTGAGATTTCAACCAAACATCTGTTAGCTTTAATGTCAGAAACAAACCCATTAGTTTATGGCAAGAAACATTTTAAAATCAGGTCCCATGGTGGTTCAGCATAAAGTTGGGCTTTTTCTTCAATCAAGATTTACTTTAAGCACCCTTCTGCATTTGAATTAGCATTCAAATGAAAGCACCTGCATTTTTTGTCATTTTGGAAGAGAGCATCTGGCAAGGGAGGAGATAAAAATTTAATGGTCTCCGCCAACACTTTTTGGTGGAATTTAATTGAACGCAATGAAAATATGAAGGACTGAGCAGGATTTAAGCTTGGGTTACATACAGTACAGTGCAACATATCACTGTCTATGTGTTATACTTCTTTGACAAACCATTAAAAATATGACTACATTACACATTTTAAATAATAAAAAATAAAATTAAATAATCATGGATGGATGAAAACATAACGCTTGAATATCCAACCTGTATATGACTGTCTGACCGTGAACTCCATATAGCCAATGAAAATTAGTAGAGAAATGAAAAGCTCAGTGCTCAGCCTTTGACTTTTTGCTTATTTTATTTGCCTCACCCGTATTTGCTTTCATTTCAATGCAAAACTATATGTCTCATGGAAAACCTCAACCCCCTTTGAGATTAAACACACCACATTTGTGACAGCAAGACATGTAGGGGAGACAGATGTAAGAAAGCAGGTTTAAAATAGAACACAAATGTCCAATTTAGACAATTCTTTCCACAACTGCAAAGAAGGTTGTTGTTATGAGAATGCTACAGCCAATCCCATTTTGGACTGATGATTGCCTAGCAACCTAGCAAGATTAATAACCAATGGGGCCAATGTTCTGGTTAGCCTACTTAGCCCCTGATGGTAGATGCTGGAACTACACTACTGTTGGTGGCAGCCAAAACCATTTTTATGTTATGGTCATCACTTGTCCTGAACATTATAAAGCATGTAGAAACTGCAATTGAAATGAAAGGGAAAGCTAACAGATACATTTCCCAAAATAGCTCTTTCCCTGTTACAATAGGTCAGTGCCACTTTGAGGCAATTGGCACAAATAACAACCACAAGGGGGCCTTAAAGTCTCCAATGCTCATCCCAGAAGGTGCCACATTTCCAAGTGAGCTCTTGTTTTCCACAGCAAGTTGAATGGGCATCTGTTAGTCACCTGTGCTCCTAAAAGCACATTTCCCCATGTGAAACAGGATATCGGCTTGGATGCTAGGAGAGTTTTGTGCTGCGTTGTTTGCGTTTTTGGTCTCTGGCATGGCATGAAGCCAGAGGCTAGTGCTGTTGGCCTCGATTCACACAGGCGGTCATTAATGAGAGATAAAGCAGAGACACAGAAGAGGTCTGTGGAGAGCAGGGTAGCTCCCTCTTTCTCTCCTTTGCTCCACAGAGACCTCTTTCTCCTCACTCTCGTTTCTTACTGTGCAAAGTTTCCCACAAACACAAGGATAATATCCTGCTTGCACCTCAGGCAGACACAGGGAAGGGCTGTTGAGAAGGGAGAAGGTCAAAGGGGATACCGGGGAGGGGCGCTGCGTAAACTCCAGCTTGCGGACGTGAGGCCTCTACATTTTCAGTCCCACAGCATCAATTAGCATGTTGTCCTCTGCTTCTCTGCAGCTAAGAGCAAGAAAAAGTGAGAACACTCAAGCCCTGTGATCGCCAGGCCCATGGGAAGGCAACAATGCACCAATGGAGAACCACAGAGTAGCAAGTGTACGGCCTCGCAAAGCTCCTCTCAGGGGTCATTTCCTACCGTCTCTCTTCATTTCCTTGTTTTGGTTCAGGAGTTGTGAAGGTTGGTTTTTCAGAAAGCTGCATGAAAGAGCAAATGTTTCACTGGGACTGTATTTACACGCGAGTGTCACTATCTAAGCGTGAACTAAAACCCATCAGATGAATGACAAATACACCATTGATTACACAAACATAAAGCTTAGCAATGTCCATAGTCAGGAAAATAACAGTGTACAAACAATGACGCAAGAACTTGTCCAAAGTACTGTATGGTCAAACAGTTGCGTTGGTCTGATGGTAACAAACCTCAAAGTCTTATTATTCATGTTATCTATCTATCTATCTATCTATCTATCTATCTATCTATCTATCTATCTATCTATCTATCTATCTATCTATCTATCTATCTATCTATCTATGACATGATGTGCATATTTTTGGTTCCAAGTGCATTATTTCTTTTTATAATAATTTGATAAATTCATGACATGTATCACTTTATTTTATAAGCCCATTTAGTTTGAATTTATTTTTAGTACATTAAAAATAATAAATATTTTTTATGTTTTATCTTAAACCCCCAAAATGTCGGGTGGTGCAACTTTCCGAGCAAAGGCTAAGAAAACCATTTAAAATTGTGTCTTAACAATAAAAAAATAAAATACTATGGCATCATTTTAGGTTTCAAACCTTCCATATAAACACATTTTATAAATATCAGTACTTTTAAAGCTGTTGAGCTGTTGAGAACTTTTGTCCAGCCATATGTATATTCTTAAATGTCAGGGTGGCACAACTGAAAACATGGCTCTTTTATTATGAATTGACAAGTAATAATAAACATGATGATGCTTCATCCAGAGGACCCAACTGATCCTTGTGGCAGGGTGAAAAGGTAGATCTCTCTCAAATACTTGTAAAAACAAGTTTAATTTTGGGTAGGTTGGTACACCTTCCATATCAGGTGGTACAACTATATAAGTATATACATACAACTGTTTGGTTGTACCGCCTGACATAAAAAAAGAGTCAAAAAAAATGAATTTAAACACTTTGAAATGTTATTTAAGAACTGAAACTTGTTTACACACATTGTTCATGACTCAAACATATGCATTACATCAGTTTTGATCTATCTATTTATTATGGCATCGTGAGAGGTATAGGGTATCCTCAAAGGGTGGATTTCTTCACAAATCGAGTCCAACTGGAGATCAAGCCACTGGTTTCTTTTTAATCATCAACTCAAAACTTCAAAACTTTACAACCACAAAACTCTTCCAGCTTCTCTCTATATCCAGACACAGGCAGTCTTTCTTTTCTCAGCTCATTAACAGCTTTTCTCCTTCACTGCAACAGCTGTAGATCCACCGCTGATGAATCTGGTAACTGTAGTCCAGAACCAGGTGGCCATCTTGGTTTGTAGTCCCCATGCTACAACCACCTAGATGGCACATACCATCTATCTATCTATCTATCTATCTATCTATCTATCTATCTATCTATCTATCTATCTATCTATCTATCTATCTATCTATCTATCTATCTATCTATCTATCTATCTATCTATCCCAGTGAACTGGTAGTAGCAAGTGAGTTTTCTTCAGTGCTGTGACGTATTTCCAAGTGAAATGGAATATTGAATAGAGGGCAGGGTTTTACTTCAATGCTCCTCCTCTCCATCTCTCGGCTCTTAGCAGACTAACACATTTTCAAACCTAAGCCGTCAAACTGACATCATCTGAGAAGGAATGCTGTTTCCAGACCGGAAGTTACTTTTCAGATTTTGATTAAAGAGAACCGCGACAAACAATTTTTTTCTGTATTTCATGAGGACTTTAATTAAGGGTTATCAAACTAGTTTTCTAAACAGAAAAGTACTCAAAATGCAAATTTCTTTATAATGAAATTTTATGAAATTTTTAATTCATTTTAATGCTATTTCCTTATATTCAAATTTAACTAAATGTAATTTTGCATCCATTCTCAATTTAGCTCTGAATGGACCTTGACCCTGAATGACATAATGTCCCTAAACACTTTAGCTGCTTGCTAATCGCTGTGCTAATTATGATATCAATCGCACATGGTCTTTTGTGCTGGAGGTTCATTCTTATGTTTATGTAATCCTCTTTCCTTCTTTATAATGACTGATTTCACACAATTTTCCTGACGCCTTCAGCAAAGACAGCAAAATCCAAGGCCTCTCTTTTAATGAATCTCATTAAATCATGTCTCTGTCTATAAAACAAGACAATAACACTGAATTTAGCTCATTAGAGTCAGGGACGAGGGTGAAACTGGAAAGCCACGTCATAAAAACATGAAAGTGTTAGAACTGCTTGCACACCCCAAAGCACCACATGAGATTTAAGTTGTGGCACCAGTCTAGAAACTTCCAGCACCACAGACACAGGAGCCACATTAATGAGAAACATTAATCCAAGAATAGTTTTTTTTATTTATTTATTTATTTTTTGATACCAGGAAAAGGGACTATGGAGGGTAATATACTGACACCTCAAAAAACAAAACATATTTGGGCACTTTACTTCGAAATCATACTGTATGCGATCATAAGTTAGTTTATCTAAATTTAATTTAGCAGGCTGAACAAAATTGCACATTAACTGAAAATCTGTTGAAATCAACACTGTGCCCGCAACATGCCCCCGAGCCACACGCCAACTCTTAGTTTATTTTATTTTGCAGTAAGGAGCTTTTGAACTCAATATCTCAGGTTAAATATTTTACATCTCGCAGGTACAGAAAACCCTTTTCAGATTAACATGATGTAAAAACACAGCCTATATTCTTGAAAAACAGCATCATGACCCCTATAATGAGTGGGTCACTGAAAATGTCTTACTTCAATAGCCAGTTCTGATTAAAGAGAACCTTTGCATCATTTATAGGCCTATGAAAATGTTATTTTTTAGCCGGGGTCAACATAGCTGAAATTACTGTGAAATGAAGTGCACTAAAAAAAGACACCCGTGATCCTCATACATCGACCAGCCCTATGCATTCATGTATACATAAAGACACCTTTCAGAACTTTCTGGTAGTGTGCACCTGGTTTGAAAATATGACCTCATTCTGTGGTGTCTCTTGTGCAGATTAGAAGTCATTAACCTTAACGACAGGCAGCATGCTGTGTTGTCATCAGTACCTAACCTGTGGCAGAGTGCCAAAAGACGTGACGTTTGATCAGACTATGGTCCTTCATTTCAGGACAGGAAACTGAAGCAAAGGGTTCAAGAGGACGTAAAGTCCCCTTAATAAAAACAAAAGTGCAGAGTGCAGAGTGCAGGCACACGCAGCATAAAACTGAAAAAGTCCAAAGAGAAATTAACCAAAGGTCAGGGACGGTGAGTTACAACTGAGGGTCAAACAGTAACAGATAAACTCTAATAAATATAGCTGAAAATAAATAAATAAAGCATATATGCAAATGAGATAAAAAGCTAAGTATTTTAAAAGCTCTTAAATTAAACTGGAATTGGGTAAAAATGCCACTTAAATGGGCTGCTGTTACAAGTCATGCCTGTCCCGGACTCCATTTCCCAGTATCCTCCCTGCCTCACACCTGATTGCGCTCATCATCTTTCCTGCTCTCCCTGGATTCCCTGCACCTGGCCCTCATCGTTAGCACTCCCTTTATATTGTTCTCACTTCCCAGCACTTGTTGTCCGTTCTTGTTTATGTTACTGTTATGTGCTGTATTGCGCCTTTGGTTGTTTTAAACCCATCTTATTTGAAGTCTGCGTCCTGGTTTTCCTTGCCTGCCTGACTGATTGTTACAGCTGTGTATATAATGTAAGAATTTCCATGTATTAATCACTTTTTTTTAATTATCTGTTTGTGTAAACAGCTTGTAAAGAAACTTCCTTGACTGCCTAGGTTGTCTATCAAAGGCCAGACTTCCCAGAGCCACATTAAATAAATGCTTGTATACAATGTACAGAATAATGCCGAAACCGCTATTCTGTAATGTCACTGTCAAGCAAAGAAAATGGATTAACTATAGTCTCACATAGTCAGATCTATATAGTCTATATTCTCAAATATACTTTATAATCAAACTATCATAAGTGTCATTTTAATTACCTCACCTGTTGACATGATGCTGGTGAATGGCAGCGCTAGTGCAAACATCCACGTCGCTATGATCAGATGCTTTCTTAACTGATACTTTCTCACCGCTGTCATTTTTTTTTTTTTTTGCTGTTTATTTTGTTATTGAGAGGAAAAATGTGCAGCACATATTTACATTAATTTCAACGTCGTTTTAGCGGCGTGGATGGCATCTGGATCTTTGTTAAATGTATACCTCTGCAAAGAATTTCCAACTTATTTTTAGTTCTAAGCCATTAATGAAGAATTTTTTTTTTTTTTTTTTTTTTTTTTTTTTTTTTTTTTTTTTTTTGCTGTGAGGATACCAGGGCCTTGAATCACATTCAGTTTCTTGTATGCTGCGTGTGCACAAGTGTGTCGAGCAATAAGTTGCTGCAGTTCACTTAATGGCCGCCAGTGTCGCTAATACCAAGCATTTATGAATTCTATGTAGCCCCTTTAAAGTTGCTGTAAGAATGACAACTAGTGGTTGAAATGGGTACTGCACTCCAAATTCAAAATATTGTTTGCCCCTCCTCCTCCTCTGATTCAACACTCACACGGGTTTCCAGTTTGAGGACACGCAACAGGAACGAGCGCAATTGACAATGGAAGGCAAGGAGATTGACACTTTTGATGTGCTTCCGTTCACATCATGCCGAGGTTTTTTAGGTCAGGTAGAATCTGCAATCTCTGACCCGGTTTGTTCGCTAGTTTCCATGGCAGAAATATGCAGAGTTTTCCGCTAACTGGCAACCTGTGGTGTCGAAATACTATTGGGTAAACTGGCCACATGCAGTATTGTATAGACCAAAACAAAAACAGACATTCTGACACGGAACGCACATTTCAAAGTAAAATAACTGGCTGTAGCATTGTTTTTCAGAGAAACGTGTATGTGAACTCAGCATGTTTCCTAAATATCTGCAAATATATTATGGTATTTTTATGCTTTAGTACAGTCAAAAACTTACTTACAGCACCTTTAAAGTGAAAAATGGACCCCATACTGAAAATGAGATGAAAAATCATCTCTGAATGTGAAAACACTCCAAATAATTAAAACAGAAATGTCAATCTACTATGGCAAACAGCTAAATAATGTGATAACCAGCCAAAAATATATTCTAATAGTGTTTACTCTTACTGGGTTATGATGTCTTGTGCTTTATTTACAAGAACTATAATTAGATTTTTGGTAACAGTGATACATTTTCCTGTTAGTTTTCCAATAATTTCACATTTATGGATGATTTTGAACTTTTTGTTATATGCATGAGTATTTTTTTTTTTTAATGCCCATGAAAATAAATGACAAAGGGCAAACACTGATCTGCCCTTTTAATTGCTTTCTCCATCAATTGGTAGTATGGTAGCAGATTCAAAAAACACATAGTGAATCATGCCAAGCTCTTGTTTGCTCTTTTTCTATTGGGGTTTGACCGTCATCACACTGAATAAAGATCCTCACAAAAAAAAATACATACCAATTGATTGCTCAAGGTCAGTAATGTTTACATTCAAGGTCAATATGATTTTTTTATTTTTATTTCCTAAGCATTTTTTGTAGTGATATGAAAGTGTGTACTGTAACAATATACACTAGCAGGTGGAAAGGCTGGGCTAAAACGTATTATTATTATTTTACTCTATTTTAACAAATTAGCTGTAACTATTGGAACACTGGAGAGCTATGCACTTCATGATTGAAAGAGTGAACGATTGAACTACAAATTTAAGAACATGCACCATAAAATGGTATTATAACCCTGTTAATATAAACAAACATTAGCATGAACACACAAGAAAACAACAAGCAAGCTCTGCAGCATCACGGTCGCTTGAGGTGATGCCACAGCAACCACTAGTCAGCACCTTGGACAGAGGCTGCTGTTGATCTTACCAAAAGATGATAAAAATAAGGTTTATGGGTCTTATATTATTCTTTATTTTGTTTTATAGCGAAATATGGGGCTTAATATTATGATTCGTATGGATTAAAGCTGGTAAATGTAGACTATAGATGTTAAAAGAAAACTTCGTGCGCTGATCCTGACGGTGGCACGTCATTGCTCACGTCAGTTCAAGAGCACCTGTAAACTACAAACGGACTTGCTTTAAACAAGCAGCAACCGCAAACAAAGCAAGCGTGTGGCCCTTTAAGTCTAATTATAGTTCCTCTCGAAACTGATATCCACTGCCCTGCTGTCCTATTAGCAAACAGTCAACACAAAATGACATGTAAAAAAAAAACCTCGTCAAAAAGTTATTAAAACAACTAATTTTTACCTTATTCAGGTGGGGGTTGCGTGTAACATCATACCCCCTCTTCTTGGTGTAAACAAAGGTCTTGCTTTGGTCTGTTGACTTCTGCATCTCCCACTCGATAGATTCCTGTTTGACTAAAGCTTGTGCCATGTTGCTTCCCCTTTAAATAGCGCTGAACTCAACAAGTGCACGCGCTGCATCACAGACAGGAAGACGTTACACAGCGAGAGTGTCAATAGCGGGTGCGTGTTTGCCCTTATCGCAAAACTATTCGCTGTAAAAGTCGATAATAGCCTGGCAAAACTTATCTGGGGCAGATCATTATAGGATTTATATAATATTTTACTGCGTTGTTTCAAAGTAACTTTCCCATTGTTGGAACATGGAAAAATGAGACCGGGGCTAGTTGTCACAATGCCTGTATTGCAGATCTTGAGTCAGTAGTATACACATGTGTTGGCCTATTTTCTCTAGCAGTGGTTTTATATGTTGGTTTTAGTGGCTGGTTCAAAAACTAAAATGTAAACAAAAATAATTCTGGCATCCAAACAGAATTTCAATATTATATTTTGATATAGGCTAGATGTTGGGTAAGTAACACAATGAAACTACAATAGAATATAGTTCATACTTGTTTACTATACAGAAAAGCCTTAAAGACAAAACTTGACATGAAATGAACAGTTAAATTAAGTTTCCTTGGCAAAAACAAATCTGCTACCAAGATTTTAAGGTATGTGCCTATGCAGAAATTAACCTAAAACCCAACCCATCCCTGGTCTACACCTTACATTTCTGATCTTAATAATTTGTAATATTGATTTACATTTATTTATATATATATATATATATATATATAGAACTGTGGTGTGGTGTCAGGTGATGGCTAGCAAGGTTGCAAATTCACAACCCAGATTTCATTGTGCAAGTGGCTCTTAGTGAGGCAATATGTCTTTGAATTATGCAAAATTGCTGAGTAAGATACTGCAATAGGACGACTAGGTAAAAGGTAGTCTCATTATTAGACAGATTGCAACTTTATTGATATCTTATTTTTGAATACAAAGCTTATTGTTCCCATATAGACTGTAAAACTATAGCTTAGTGTGTGTGTGTGTGTCTTTGTCACTGTGGGCATTACCTCACTCACCTTACATTGCACAAGGCCACTGAATTAGCTGAACTGTCTCGTAATGATAAGAAGGATCATGTTTCACAAATGAGCATGTCTGAGAGCAGTGCTCTGGCTGAACATTGGCCTGTGTGTGTGTGTGTGTGTGTGTGTGTGTGTGTGTTCACAAGTGTGCAAGATATCTGGTTCGTACAGTATATTGGCATGTGCGTTCTTACAGACTTAGCAGTTAGGGTCCTCTTACAGAGATGCTTAGTCACTGTGACTGCTTTGAAAAGCTCAGGGCATTTGCATTTAGCCTTGATCCAACACTACATGCCAGGGGCAAAAATGTTGAAATTGCTTGTGCATACCATTATTGCTCCCATATGAACAAATATGTAGATATGAAGCCTGCCTACGATGTTAATTTGCAGTGTAATTTGAGATCTTTTCTAGATACACGCAGAGCACATAAGAGAAAGTAAAGAAAGATGGCGCGGCATTAAGGAACTGGGTCATCAAGGAAGCTAATGGATATTCTGACCTTCAGACACTTCCCTGCATGTATGAAGTGTGACTCAAGGGCAGCTTGTTCAAGTGCATTCCTTTTAGCCCCCGGCCTGTGTCACTTTATCTTGGCTTTGGACAGGCTGAATGTGGGAGATAGTGAACTTAAGAGCATTCAGAAAAAAAAAGACACAGAGACATAGTTAGAACAGACTGCATTTTAACACACTATCTTTCTTCCTGTTGAATTTAATGCACAGCAGTTTCATTCATTCAAACTTCGTCATTTTAATATCAATTTTATCTTAATCAACATTTTGTAATATTCATTTACACTTTTTTTAAAACATTTAAGAAAAAATACAAACAAACTGGTGTGTATAGCAAGGTTGCAAATTCACTACCCATATTTCTATTATCTTCATCTATGATTTTAAATATTAGAAAACAGAACAAAATAGGATAAATGTGATATCAGGAGGCTTTTCTCCATATTTGTGACTTGTATGAGGTGATTAAACATGCCAGAAATAGACGGGTAATGATTTACAAGAACAGAGAGCAAACCAGACTCTTGACAGTGCCAGGTTTGAGATGATATCACTAAATATAATCCCAGATTGCAAAATAAATCAAATATTTATCCTACTAAAAATATTGTAAAGGGGTGATTTTTCAAATAAGCATAGACCTTATAAATCAGATGACAAAAAGACAAACACTAGCTGTCCATGTTGAACAGAGTTATAAATGGAGCGATAAATTGGTCAAGACTGTGATACAGAGGCTCAGATAAGAGCACAATGAGGCTCAAATAGGGGCACATTCGGTTCATTTTTCATTAAACGCTACACACCAACAGGGCAAGATGATGAAGCTGTTGACTGTAGTAAATTAATAATAACTATCTGCAGTTTTACAGAAACAAAGGGAAATGTAGTTCAGTAAATAAAGGAAATTTATATGTAGCCATTTAGCAAACACTTTTTATCCTAAGGGACAAATGCAATATCATAAAGAAATTCTGGACAAAATATATTACAAATAAACACCAAATATACTTTGGAAATAGCAAAGATTAAGGAAATATATTTTACAAATGTAAAATATATTTTATTTCAACTTTCAAAATGTAGTGGCAATAAAATACACTTACAAAATGTTTATTTTGGAGATTACAAGTATATATTTATTATACTGATAATATATAAATGGCCAAAATAAATGAAGCATTATTTTGGTAAATATATTTTAACATTTATATAGCAATGTATTTATTATATTTTTTGTATATTTTGAAATATATTTAAAACATCTAAAAATAGTTGTACTCATTATTGCAGAATGAGATACACAATTCCAAACTATATAAGCCAAGAGAGGAAATAAAATTATCAATATACTGTATAATTGAATATGTTGAATGCTATTAAAACAAAGGTAGTATGTAAAATACAGTGCATCCGAAAGTATTCACAGCACTTCACTTTCCACATTTTGTTGTTACAGCCTTATTCCGAAATGGATTGAAGTCATCATTTTCCTCAAGTCTACAAACAGTACCCCATAATGACAACGTGAAAGAAGTTCATTTGACATTGTTAGGATGTACCAGCAGACAGAGGTGTAAAATACATGACGGGACAAAAATGCACAGTCCAGAGCGGTTTTATTTCCCAGAGGTGTGAGGTGTAAAATTTAAACACACACACAATACAGCAGCAATAGTGAAAAGAAAGATAACCAAAAAATATAATACAAAAGGAAAATAAGTTCACCATACACAAATGTAAGTTGGCTATGCCAACATACAGGCCCAAAAATACAAACGAAAGTCAATCTCTCCACACTGCCTTCCCTAAAATGGCTGCCTCTTTTATAGGCTTTGGCTCCTCCTATTTTTGGAACATACCATCTTCGGGGAAAGCCTATAGGTTACAAACAAACCAACCTTCATGACATTTCAACTCTACAACATATATTATTTACATCTATTAACATGTACAGAGCTCAAAACAATAAAGACAAAACATACAAGGAAACACTTACATCACAGGTTTTCTCCCTCCCCCATGAGGTCAGAACCAGATGCTAGTTTAAATATGGCTACTTTCCATGTGTACTGGTTTGGCAAGTGAGCTGTGCACCAGGGGGGTATTCCAGAAAGCAGGTTGTGTGACATACCCGGGTATGTTTAAGATTAAGTTAGTAGATAGCCTCAAATTTTTGGTTCCAAAAACAGAGGTAACTTTCAGGGTATGCAAGTAACCATGGCAACTCATTCTCTGAACATAACCTGCTCCATTAGTTTGCTTAAGAGGGATTCAGATGTGTTTTATATAATAAATATAGTCATATTAATATAACCAAATTTGTCATAGTTAGTCATATACAATATTATAAATTCTAAAGAATTTGAATAAAAATAATTAAAAAAAAAAACTAAATGTTAGTTCACTTCAAATATATTTTATTGTCATCTCACACATGGATCTGCATTCAATTAATTAGCATTAAACAATATAATCCTTATTCTCAGTGAATAAAAGTTACTTATTAAACGAAGACATTGAAAAAATAAATTGCACAACCACCAAATAGGTGGCGATGTGCACAAAGTAGGTTATGTAACTCGCCATTAAACAAATGAAGAAGAGGAAGTAGTATGGCATGATCTTTCTTAGCGTCTGCTTCCATGGTGAATCGTCAATTCGTCACTCTGTTGAGAACATCTTGTGTTTTAACCAGGAACTTATTCTGAGTTGTCTGAACTTACTCCCGGACTCGTTTTTGGAACCAGCACACCTCGCGTAAGCAAGGTTTGGGTTAATCAACCGAGAGTTCAGGGTATGTGACGGTAAGTTAACCTTGCTTTTTGGAATACCCTGAAGGTATGTGTAGCAGTTTGAAATGCACTGAAGTTAAACTAATACTGAATGAAATTAAACTCATGTTGTAAAGTACTTTTGGTGTTCTTTTTCTGTGTAATGATATTATAACAGCATGCATCACTGAACATTAAACATTTCAACAAATTTCAGCATTAAACAAACAAAACAATGAAACTAACAATTTGGGACGAATAATGGGATGTTACAACACAAACATCAGAGGTACAAACGCACAATATAAGGATGCCGGCATTTAGTTTGTGTGTAATGATGGAAACAGTTTGTTGTGTGCACATACCCATGTTCAGTTCCTTCATAATGAAAGTCCAGGATCACAGTCAGTCTGTGACAGTCTTTGCAAATTTATAAAAAATAAATCTTGCGTACATAAGTATTCACAGTCTTTGCCATGATACTCAAAATTGAGCTCAGGTGCATCCTGTTTCCACTGATCATCTGGTTCCACTGGAGTACACCTGTGGTAAATTCAGTTGATTGGACATGATTTGGAAGGGCACACACCTGTCTATATAAGGCCCCACAGTTAACAGTGCATGTCAGAGCACAAACCAAGTCATGAAGTTCAAGGAATTGTCTGTAGGCCTCTGAGATAGAATTGTATTGAGGCACAGATCTGGAGAAGGGTACAGACAAATTTATGCAGAATTGAAGGTCCCAATGAGCACAGTGACCTCCATCAACCATAAATGGAAGATGTTTGGAACCACCAGGACTCTTCCTAGAGCTGGCCACCCAGCCAAACTGAGTGATCAGGGGAGAAGGCCCTTAGTCAGGGAGGTGATCAAGAACCCAATGGTCACTCTGACAGAGCTCCAGCATTTCTCTATGGAGAGAGGAGAACTTTCCAGAAGAACAACCATCTCTGCAGCACTCCACCAATCAGGCATGTATGGTAGAGTGGCCAGACAGAAGCCACTCTTCAGTAAAAGGCACATGACAGCCCACCTGGAATTTGCCTAAAGGCACCTGAAGGACACTCAGACCATGAGAAACAACATTTTCTGGTCTGATGAAACAAAGATTTAACTCTTTGGCCTCATGCTGTGAGGATGAGACTAGTCAGGATCGAGGGAAAGATGACTGCAGCAATGTACAAAGACATCTTTGATGAAAACCTGCTCTGGACCTCAGACTGGGGCAAGAGTTCATCTTCTAACAGGACAATGACCCTAAGCACACAGCCAAGATAACAAAGGAGTGGCTACAGGGCAACTCTGTGAAATGTCCTTGAGTGGCCCAGCCAGAGCCCAGACTTTAACTTGATTGAACATCTCTGTAGAGATCTGAAAATGGCTGGTGCACCATGCTTGAGATGTGATTGAGCTTGAGAGGTCCTGCAATGAAGAATGGGAGAAACTGCCCGAAATAGGTGTGCCAAGCTTGTAACATCATACTCGAAAAGACTTGAGGCTGTAATTGGTGCCAAAGGGGCTTCAACAAAGTATTGAGCAAAGGCTGTGAATACTTTATGTACTTTTTTTTTTTTTTTTTTTTTTTTTTTTTTTTTTTTTTTTTTTTTAACAAATATTTCAAACTTCTTTCACGTGGCGACGTAGGGTATTGTATGTTGACTTTTGAGGGAAATAATTAATTAATTTTGGAATAAAGCTGTAACATAACAAAGTGTGAAAAAAGTGAAGTGCTGTGAAGACTTCCCAGATGCATGTGTATATACAATATTAAAAACGTAATTTTATTAGAGCACAGAGGCTTTTTTGGCTTGCTTTTGCTGACTTGTTAAATTTGAAACCTTTCCAGAATGTTTTCGTTCACTGTTCCTTAATTGCCAAAGGAGTGATCTTCCCAACCCTATATCTGGAACACCGAAAACCGCTGACAACTCCTCTCTTTCTGCTGAGAATTATTTTCTTTCCTATGCTTGTTGTATTCCTCATTTGTAAGTCAGTTTGGATAAAAGTGTCTGCTAAATGTAATGAATTTTACCTAGCAACAGTTTATGCTGATTGCCTTACTTCAGTACTGGACAGCCTTCTACAAACCAAGACTGCAATCTTGTAAAACAAGACAAACCATATACCCACCATTACACTACCAAAAGCCTCAGTTTCTTCTTTTCTTTGTTTCTTCTACTTTTTCATGCATGCGAAATGTGTTTTCCCAAAAGTCCAGTTGTCAAGCGATAGTATCGCTATTATTTGCACTTTCAGAACAGTATAGATAGTATTTAACATCAGGGGTAAACATTCAATTATCTGTGCATACTGTGTTATCTGGTTTATAATAACAGGACTTGCTTCTGGCTGTGTATAATTATATTTGCAAAGGTGTTCAATTCAACGATAAAGTTTTGTGATTCCATACAGGAATTCCAGGAGCCTCCTATGACACACTCTATTTAGGCTGTTTGAGCCCTCTGGGTCCTTAAATACAACACTGAGCTCTTCAATCTGAATCAAAGCCACAACACTGGCCAGAGATCAGCAGGATGAGGGAAATATCTACACAGCCCCCAGAAAAAGACAGTGAAGGATGTTCTTGATTACAGAGGATTGCTGAACTTCCTCCCTAACCCCTGAAAACCAACACCTGGTGTTGCTGCAGCTGTAATGTATGATATTAACACACACTCACATACTTACATAGAGCACCAAAACACCTAGATTTCCAGGAATGAGGAAATTATACTCCCTGTGTCGTGAGGTATACCTGCCAATGCAAACTGTATCAGTGGAGAGTTTCTCAATGAGAACCCGCTGTGGGAGTAAGGGGAACCCTCTGCGCTAATAACGGAAATTGCATGGATAATTTGGAATAGGCTTATGTGCTAGAAGGTAATACTGTATTTAGGAACAAAGTGAAAAGATTTTAACAGTTGATGGTTTAAGGAGCAGTGAGACAGTAATTGAATCAGAAGAGGTGGGAAATGGAAAGAACAAGGCATTACAATGCCATAAATCTGTCTTGCCATTTTTGCCTCACTGTTCACTTAGGAATGAAACAATGCAAAGCACAGCTTGATTTCTTTTCACATGCAGTTTAGGGGTGGGTTTATCTGAAATAATAAAAAAATAATAATACAAAAATATATATGATAAAATCAAATTAACATAAAATTAATGCAGGTAAACTCTTAAAATTAATGGTTCCAAAATGGGGTTTTTACAGTCATCTCATATAAGAACCTTTTCTTTTTCTTTTTTTCTCTAAAGAACCTTTCAGTGAACAGCTCTTAAAAGAACCATTTATTTCTTAATGTGAAGAATCTGAAGAGCCCTTTTCCACTATAAAGAAGCTTTTGTGCATTTAAAAGTTTAGGTTAATTTACTTTAAACATTACTTTAAAATTAATTATACATGCTTAAATAAAATTAATTATATAAATAGATTACAATAAAATAATAAATAATGCCATTACAAAAATAAAAACATTCAAATTCTGAAAAAAAACTACATTTTTCAAAAGGTTTTGAATTTCTGTCATTCTACCTAAAAATCTGCATAAAAACAGACTATTTCACAGCCTGAAAACAAAGCAGAATATACAGTTCTGCTTGTGAACATCTTGATTACTTGCTACTAAGTACCCAAGTACAAAACTCTGAATATCTTTCATATATTTTGATAACCAGCAAACCTTGGTGAACTCATCAGCTTGTTCTTCATAGTGCTCATAATATCAACATTGGTAAATTTCCCTTCATTTACTGTGATGCTGCTATGATTCATCTTCTGACGTGATCATACAAAGTGTTTGCACGTGTTTGGCGGGGACTAATCAAGCATGTTAGCACAAGAATGGGAAATGCAAAAAAATAAATAATACAAAACAGAATGAGACAGACTGGGAGATAAGGAAAAGGACAGCCATCCATATAGCGTAAAGAGACTGGCTTGAAAAATGCAAGGCAGGTCAAAGGTCACACAAGGGGGAATAAGACCTGCTTTTGAACTTGGTTCTTTGAAGTGATCTTGCACAAATAGTGAGGCCAATGTAATTTAGCAATGTACCGCAATATGTAAATACCTGACTTTCTGCCAGACAAGAAGTATATTGGCAGTTATGTGAATGTCATAATGCATATGGTATATTAGTATATTATTGACTTCTGTATTAGCATTGTGTGTTTGCAAAGTTTGGTGTTTGAATAGCTTTTTTGATCTTAAGCAAAGAATGTGTTTCTATGTGGGTGTTTATGTACTTCTGACCCAGAAGTTTTCTGAAGACGCCCAAATGCAAGTGTCCCAAGTCTGACTGTGAGTGCTTTGTATGGAAATCTTGTATCACACTTAAGATTTAGCAGAACAGCTAAATAACCTGTAAGCTCATCCAGCAGGACCCTGGCTGTTAACAAACTCCTGACACTGAAACGCTGAAGGCAGCAGACTAACCATCAAAACACAACCAAAAATGGAAGTCAATATCTATTTATCCTTTCATTGTGAAATGTTGAACTTGTTTCAAGCCACTAACTTGACAACTCCTATATGTCAACTTGTAGACCAAGTCCGGGCCAATATTGGAGCAGAATGACTCACTGTGCCAAATCAGTGTGTTTGCTTAGGAACCATTTCTGTTTAGTTTGTATTAGCTGTTTGCATGCTTGAAGTCCTCTGCTCCTCTCTTGTGTATGTTGGCAAATTCGCCTTGAGCACAGGAGGTCATGTCTCTTAGAGAAGTCTTTCCAAGTGTCTCACTTGAGCAGTAGTCTTGATAGGCTACTTCTGTCAAGATGTGGACATCCTTATAACTTCCTGCATAAAATCCTTTAACAGGTATTCTGCTTTGGAGAGAGAGCGAAAAAAAAAACATTCTCTAGAGGGAAAATGTGGTTGGGACCACAATTCTGGTTGTGTGAAAACTTGGCCATGACCTAAAAACAGATTTTAACCAGATCCCTTAGAAGATCTGTGTAGAGTTCAAAGTGCCTAAAATTTTACCATTCAAAAGTAAGGAATAAATTAGAAATTAGAAAATTGTTAATTTAAAATTGAATATTTTTACTATAGCCTTGGCGAGCATAAAATACCTCTTTCAAAAATATTTAAAAATTACCAACTTTTGAACTATAGTGTATACATTTGTTTGCTTTGCTGCTTGTATATGTTTGCTGTATAATGACACAGTAGCCTGACCTTTGACCCTTTTGGATGTGTCTAAATATTTGCTGTCAACAAATTCAGTATGGCTAACTCAAAGTTATCCTCCAGCTAGTTTACAGGGGAAAGGGGGGCTGGTTAGGAAAGAGGCACCCTATAAATGGCTCTCTCTGTCTGGGAGGAAACTCTAATAAGCGATGGAAAGGTGAAAGCCTGCTGAGATGGTTTATGACCATGACCTGCATAAATAAACACCTGACTTTTTAATCTACTTCGCCTTCGTTGACTCTCTAAGGATGTCCATGAGCAGCCACTCAACACAACACTCACGTTGCCTTAAACTCCTGCAAATTGTCTTCTTTAGCATATAAATGGAATTATGGATTAGCAGCAAGTGAAATTCTACCACAAGCTGTTGGGTAAACTGGAATCCGGACCACAGGTAGACCAGCACTATACCAGCTCTAATCATCATAAACCAGCCTGGTTTATGCTGGATTTTTCAGCAGAGGAGTCACCTCTTAAGTAGGCCTACATTGGCCATGACTACTCAAAACGAATGCTATAGTTGCAATATTCAATGACACAATCTTCTAACAGCATATGCCTGCACAAAGCGGTTCACCCTGGATCATGAAAAGATGACTTCCTTTGACAAAGAACCCTCTTTATGCAATTAGTGTATCGCACAACCGTGAGCAGAAATATCTCCCAAGGCCATTCCATTCGGACCCTCCAAAGACTCATGTATCAATGGATCAATTTATGAGTCCTGTTAGATATGAAATGATCATATTAGCCTCGCAGCTAGTACAGATGCTATAGAGAGAGGTGGTTCTCATTTAGGAGATAAGAGTTTGATTCTGCTGTGCAAACAGATCCTACTCGTCTTGTCTTGAAAAACAATACATCTTGTACTGACAAAGAGAGCGCTCATGATGATCATTGTGGGGCACATTCTCTTAAGTTGGAGGGTGGAGGCCACAGTCTAAAGCAGTGAGATCACCTTTCTCTGTTCAAACTTGACAGAGAACCTCACAGTGCTGTGAAGGGTGCTGATGTGAGTGTACATTGTGGAAGACTGAAAGGCAGACCCATTCCCTGAGTTGGATTTGGACAGAATTAGAAGTCAGAAACAACCAGAAACAAGAATAAAGTGTCTGAAAATGACTACCCTCATTCACTACCCTCCTCCTCATTAATTTTTTTAAGTTAGACGTCCACTTTCTTAGTATTCCTCAATCAATTCATTATAGACAATATAACAAGAAAAAAAAGAGGAATGCCTGTTTTCCCATTCATTTTTTGTAAAAATGGTATAGGGTCGCTAATGACCCAAGGTGTGTAATAGTGTAGGTATATTTTATTCTGCACAACAATAATTGAATCTTTGATGACTGAATAAGTGCAATTCCCTTTATTCCACAAGGTGGTAATTTCTGATACAGAATGATTCATTGACGTTTCAATCATAGTTACTGCAGGCAGAAAGCAAAAGAATAGTTAAACTTCTTCAGCCAAATGTCTCAGTGATTTACTGCAGAGCAAGTACTGGACAATATTAGTGTCACTGTTTGATTGTGGATCTGGTGAAGAAGCTGTCAGCGATCAAATATTGGTTTTAAATATGTTGAAAATTATAGTTTTGAGAATATATTTGAGATCGCGAATATGAGCCAGATGCTGAATGTACTGAAATGAGCTCTAACGAGGATAGTGCGGATGGTATAAAACATCTGCTCAAACTGAACCCTTCCAAGCTTCAAAAGGTAACAAACTATGCTTTATTTTATTCTTCTGTAATTGTTACTCTAATATCAGGAGAGTTTTATATTATCGTGACAGGTAGAGATCCATCCGTGTTAGATATAGATCTGGGTCGCTAAAGACCCGAATATGTAATAATCATTGGCAAAACATTCATGCATTTAAGGGTTAAAATAAAATAAGACCCAGTTCGTAATTAGTTACTCCATTTGACGACATTAAAAATTTAAAAATAGTAGGCCTAGTTCATCCTTTTTCATTAGATTTATTTTTCTAATCTACGTAGCTACCACATTTATGATTTTAGCCTCATTAAAAATATTCTAATTAATTCAGAAACTGAAAACATATTCTCCACAGAAAGTCGATTTTTTTTACATGATTTGTATTTCCCCCCAAATAATCTAATAGATGAAGACAAAAAGGAGCTTGACGTCATTCACCCACACAAGAATCTGCATAGATGTGCACGCAGATGTAGACGCGTCCTTTTGACTCGCAGACCCCCTGCTCGCGTGTTTACCACATCATGTACACGGACACAAGTGCCAGTGATGTGGGAACGGAACCGAACCTCAATAAAGTCGCTGCTGCGCTATTGTGCGCTCGGTGGAACGAATCAGCGGAAAGCCCCTTTGAATTCTTGACATAAACGATTCATTGAATTGTCAAATAAAGATTTATTCAAATCCCATGATTCATCAAGTGCTGAACGCTTTCTCAACTTCACTCTCTCCGCTCCATCGTTGCAGAGCATGATGGTCCCTCCCATATACGAAACTCTTTGTGAAAATCTTGTTGGGACTTTTTTTTTTTTCCTCCCTTTCCCTTAAACGTCAAGTGTAATTCCTACCAAGGGCTTCGTCTCTGAGCTCTCCCTGTCTTGAAGGTGGAGCAGATATGAGAAGAAACGGACTATCAGCCAATCCAACAGAAAACCTCTGAGATGAAGTAACTTTTAGACGCTTCCTGCTTAAATAACAAGCATCTGTTTACGGATTGAGCATCTCCATCAATCGAATGATAGCAGGTATGACGCTTTTCATCAGAGGGTTATTTATTCATTCATTCATTTTCTTTATATTTAACATGTTTAGGCCTATAACTTTTTGCATCATTCTACCATTTGAAAATAATAGTGTCATTGTCATGATCATTCAGAAGCATCTTAGGTATAGTAATGGGTTATAGTAAAGAGTTTTTTTGAAAGACGGGCTATAATAAAAAAAGTTTTTTTGTTTTTGTTTTTTTATGAGTTTAGGAGTTCATAAAGTTGTGAGAAAATGCTTTGAATACTTTGTATACATAGCCTATATAAAAAAAGAAAAAAAGTAAATGTAGAACTATATGACGGTACATCAAGAATGATAATTATAGCAGTTGGGTACTTGAAGACTACTAATCTAATTAAACTAACTTTTAAACCAACCCTTGCAAAAATACAGAGGAGGTGTTCTTTGGTGGAAATTCATGGTTAGCATTTGTATACAAGGGAGATGATATAACTTCACATTGTTGGTGTAAATATTCATGAATCCATGGATGATTGACAGTTGGGAGAAGACATGCACTTAAAGATCTCGCAACTTTGAATGAATCAATCAGTTTTAAACTTAATTTAAAATGGGACCAATAGCGCCACCATTTGGTTGATCAAGTTGGTTGAAAAGTTTACAAATGTGCAAGAATGAGATTTCTGTGCCTTGTAATGGAAAAAGGGTTGATGCTGACATGGAGGGGAAAATTTCTGCTTCTTCAACTACAGCAAGTTTTTTTTTTTTTTTTTTTTTTTTTTTTTTTTTTTAGATTAGCCCACTAATCTTAGCATCTCTCGATGTATCTATACAGAGAAAATGTCATTGGAAACATCACAGTGATATTTTAGAAGTGATGGAGGAATGTCAGATTGCAGTTGCTCATTTTATGAAAAAAAATAAATAAATAAAAATCTGTTGATTGAGAGATCAGACCACATGTCAGACCAGGTTTGCCTAAGTCTGTCGGTTTGCCAACTGCTTAAGGCCCGAACTGTCTGCACATTTTCCATCATAGTCTTACTGGAATTTGTTTGGACCTCAGTAAGTGCTTCCCTTCTCACGGCCCACTCCAGTAGGGACACATCTGATTTGTCATTGCCTGAATCCATAACTTTCTTGCCACACATTCATGCACACATATTTTCCCCTCACACTTCCTCTGAGGCTACGCAGTATTGTCTGTAGAGATTGATTCTCATAGACAGCAAGGCTGATGCAGATAATCCACACCGACGCCATGTCAGGGAAGTGTGAGGTGGGAGGAGAGGGATTCCAAGCTCTGCAGGGGAAAATGCACTGAATCAAGAATGGAGTAGCAATCTATATTTCAACCCACACTCTCCATCCCTAAACTGGCTGCTGATTAGAAAATGTTGCTTCAGTCTGTGTTTTTCTTGGGTAGGGCTCAGCAATCTAACATGATGAATGTGTGAGAATGGTGACTGTGAAAAGCTTGGCTTTGTGTTTTTTTTTTTTTTTTTTTTTTTTTTTTTTTTTTTTTTTTTTTTTTTTTTGTGAATGGTGTTAATTTCCGTCATGCTGCACTTATACGTCCACATTTGCTTTGTAATGCTGGTATAATTTTGAAATGTAGTAATTGTATCACTGTTAATATATTGTTCACTCCTTAAAGGAATAGTTTGCCCAAAAATAAAAATTATCCCATAATTTACTCATCCTAGGTGTAATGACATTCTTTCTTTCAGACAAACACAATCAGAGTTATATTAAAATGTCCTGACTCTTCCAAGCATTATAATGGCAGTGAATGGCAGCCCAAAATTTGAAGCCCAAAAAAGTGCATCCATCCATTATGAAAGCAATCCACACGGCTCCGAGGGGTTAATAAAGGTCTTCTGAAGTGAATCGATGGGTGTGTATAAGAAAAATATCCATATTTAACACAATTATTATAAAGTAAAATATCTAGCTTCCGGCAGAACGCCTTCCATATTCAACTTACGAAGAAAGTGAGGTGCCTCTCGCAGTTCAAAATGCTTGCGCTACGTCCGACATCTTCCGTCACGCCAGTTACACTTTTTTTGTAAGTTGAATATGGATGGCAGTCCGCCGGAAGCTAGATATTTTACTTTATAACGTGTTAAATATGGATATTTTTCTTACAAAAACCCATCGATTTGTTTCAGAAGGCCTCTATTAACCCCTCGGAGCCGTGTGGATTACTTGTATAATCTGTGGATGCACTTTTGTGGGCTTCAAATTTTGGGCTGCCATTCACTGCCATTATAATGCTTGGATAAGCCATGCTATTTATTAATATAACTCAGACTGTATTTGTCTGAAAGAAGAATGTTAAATACTTGATGACTTACAAAAACAAAAGTCTCACCATTAAAAGCCATGTCCCATTATAATAATGTTCTCCTTATAATTTTATGTAGCCTATATGACAGACTTTTGTTGCACATGTTGCACTGAACTGTATTTTCTTTTTTAAGTGATTTCATATAATATATTAATATATATTTATAATATATTATATACATTTAATATATTAGCCATATTTTCTTTATCGGGCCGATAACAATAACATTAAAAATAAAAATATCGGCCGATACCAATATGGTGGCCGATATATCATGCATCCCTAGAATTAATGTAATTATATTTACACTAATTTCACGGCTCTCTGAAATACTTTATTCAATGTCTCATATTGCTGAATAGTCACTGCTGTCCATGCCACGGCTGTATGAGTCCGTGTATCCGAAACCATCATTATTTTCATGCCTCTGTTGTATCACACACTCATCTCATATTGCAATTTCTTCAAATGAATGCCACTGGCATCTTGTGTCTTAGTTATTGACTGTAGTGAAACTGACCCCAGAAGAGTTTATTTTAATAGTACTGTATATATAATAGTAATAATATTTGGTGCAGTGTTCACCTTATCTTATTCTGAACCTAAAAATATCCGGAAACTTGGATGAAATTGTGACTTACAGCCGTTAAAAGTTAATGGAAATGTATGCAATCTTTAAAATTTATATTTATTATTTATATTTATGCTCAGGTCAGTGCATATTGTTTTGAAAATCTTTATCCTGCACCCACGAAATAACTGCAAAAGTCATGGAAATGCATTGTTTAAAAGCCCTGGGAACCGTGGCATCCTTTTCAAATCACTGCTTTGTTCCCAATATTTATGCATATGGTATATTAGTATATTATTGACTTCTGTATTAGCATTGTGTGTTTGCAAAGTTTGGTGTTTGAATAGCTTTTTTGATCTTAAACAAAGAATGTGTTTCTATGTGGGTGTTTATGTACTTCTGACCCAGAAGTTTTCTGAAGACGCCCAAATGCAAGTGTCCCAAGTCTGACTGTGAGTGCTTTGTATGGAAATCTTGTATCACACTTAAGATTTAGCAGAACAGCTAAATAACCTGTAAGCTCATCCAGCAGGACCCTGGCTGTTAACAAACTCCTGACACTGAAACGCTGAAGGCAGCAGACTAACCATCAAAACACAACCAAAAATGGAAGTCAATATCTATTTATCTCATTGTGAAATGTTGAACTTGTTTCAAGCCACTAACTTGACAACTCCTATATGTCAACTTGTAGACCAAGTCCGGGCCAATATTGGAGCAGAATGACTCACTGTGCCAAATCAGTGTGTTTGCTTAGGAACCATTTCTGTTTAGTTTGTATTAGCTGTTTGCATGCTTGAAGTCCTCTGCTCCTCTCTTGTGTATGTTGGCAAATTCGCCTTGAGCACAGGAGGTCATGTCTCTTAGAGAAGTCTTTCCAAGTGTCTCACTTGAGCAGTAGTCTTGATAGGCTACTTCTGTCAAGATGTGGACATCCTTATAACTTCCTGCATAAAATCCTTTAACAGGTATTCTGCTTTGGAGAGAGAGCGAAAAAAAAAAAAACATTCTCTAGAGGGAAAATGTGGTTGGGACCACAATTCTGGTTGTGTGAAAACTTGGCCATGACCTAAAAAACAGATTTTAACCAGATCCCTTAGAAGATCTGTGTAGAGTTCAAAGTGCCTAAAATTTTACCATTCAAAAGTAAGGAATAAATTAGAAATTAGAAAATTGTTAATTTAAAATTGAATATTTTTACTATAGCCTTGGCGAGCATAAAATACCTCTTTCAAAAATATTTAAAAATTACCAACTTTTGAACTATAGTGTATACATTTGTTTGCTTTGCTGCTTGTATATGTTTGCTGTATAATGACACAGTAGCCTGACCTTTGACCCTTTTGGATGTGTCTAAATATTTGCTGTCAACAAATTCAGTATGGCTAACTCAAAGTTATCCTCCAGCTAGTTTACAGGGGAAAGGGGGGCTGGTTAGGAAAGAGGCACCCTATAAATGGCTCTCTCTGTCTGGGAGGAAACTCTAATAAGCGATGGAAAGGTGAAAGCCTGCTGAGATGGTTTATGACCATGACCTGCATAAATAAACACCTGACTTTTTAATCTACTTCGCCTTCGTTGACTCTCTAAGGATGTCCATGAGCAGCCACTCAACACAACACTCACGTTGCCTTAAACTCCTGCAAATTGTCTTCTTTAGCATATAAATGGAATTATGGATTAGCAGCAAGTGAAATTCTACCACAAGCTGTTGGGTAAACTGGAATCTGGACCACAGGTAGACCAGCACTATACCAGCTCTAATCATCATAAACCAGCCTGGTTTATGCTGGATTTTTCAGCAGAGGAGTCACCTCTTAAGTAGGCCTACATTGGCCATGACTACTCAAAACGAATGCTATAGTTGCAATATTCAATGACACAATCTTCTAACAGCATATGCCTGCACAAAGCGGTTCACCCTGGATCATGAAAAGATGACTTCCTTTGACAAAGAACCCTCTTTATGCAATTAGTGTATCGCACAACCGTGAGCAGAAATATCTCCCAAGGCCATTCCATTCGGACCCTCCAAAGACTCATGTATCAATGGATCAATTTATGAGTCCTGTTAGATATGAAATGATCATATTAGCCTCGCAGCTAGTACAGATGCTATAGAGAGAGAGGGTTCTCATTTAGGAGATAAGAGTTTGATTCTGCTGTGCAAACAGATCCTACTCGTCTTGTCTTGAAAAACAATACATCTTGTACTGACAAAGAGAGCGCTCATGATGATCATTGTGGGGCACATTCTCTTAAGTTGGAGGGTGGAGGCCACAGTCTAAAGCAGTGAGATCACCTTTCTCTGTTCAAACTTGACAGAGAACCTCACAGTGCTGTGAAGGGTGCTGATGTGAGTGTACATTGTGGAAGACTGAAAGGCAGACCCATTCCCTGAGTTGGATTTGGACAGAATTAGAAGTCAGAAACAACCAGAAACAAGAATAAAGTGTCTGAAAATGACTACCCTCATTCACTACCCTCCTCCTCATTAATTTTTTTAAGTTAGACGTCCACTTTCTTAGTATTCCTCAATCAATTCATTATAGACAATATAACAAGAAAAAAAGAGGAATGCCTGTTTTCCCATTCATTTTTGTAAAAATGGTATAGGGTCGCTAATGACCCAAGGTGTGTAATAGTGTAGGTATATTTTATTCTGCACAACAATAATTGAATCTTTGATGACTGAATAAGTGCAATTCCCTTTATTCCACAAGGTGGTAATTTCTGATACAGAATGATTCATTGACGTTTCAATCATAGTTACTGCAGGCAGAAAGCAAAAGAATAGTTAAACTTCTTCAGCCAAATGTCTCAGTGATTTACTGCAGAGCAAGTACTGGACAATATTAGTGTCACTGTTTGATTGTGGATCTGGTGAAGAAGCTGTCAGCGATCAAATATTGGTTTTAAATATGTTGAAAATTATAGTTTTGAGAATATATTTGAGATCGCGAATATGAGCCAGATGCTGAATGTACTGAAATGAGCTCTAACGAGGATAGTGAGGATGGTATAAAACATCTGCTCAAACTGAACCCTTCCAAGCTTCAAAAGGTAACAAACTATGCTTTATTTTATTCTTCTGTAATTGTTACTCTAATATCAGGAGAGTTTTATATTATCGTGACAGGTAGAGATCCATCCGTGTTAGATATAGATCTGGGTCGCTAAAGACCCGAATATGTAATAATCATTGGCAAAACATTCATGCATTTAAGGGTTAAAATAAAATAAGACCCAGTTCGTAATTAGTTACTCCATTTGACGACATTAAAAATTTAAAAATAGTAGGCCTAGTTCATCCTTTTTCATTAGATTTATTTTTCTAATCTACGTAGCTACCACATTTATGATTTTAGCCTCATTAAAAATATTCTAATTAATTCAGAAACTGAAAACATATTCTCCACAGAAAGTCGATTTTTTTACATGATTTGTATTTCCCCCAATAATCTAATAGATGAAGACAAAAAGGAGCTTGACGTCATTCACCCACACAAGAATCTGCATAGATGTGCACGCAGATGTAGACGCGTCCTTTTGACTCGCAGACCCCCTGCTCGCGTGTTTACCACATCATGTACACGGACACAAGTGCCAGTGATGTGGGAACGGAACCGAACCTCAATAAAGTCGCTGCTGCGCTATTGTGCGCTCGGTGGAACGAATCAGCGGAAAGCCCTTTGAATTCTTGACATAAACGATTCATTGAATTGTCAAATAAAGATTTATTCAAATCCCATGATTCATCAAGTGCTGAACGCTTTCTCAACTTCACTCTCTCCGCTCCATCGTTGCAGAGCATGATGGTCCCTCCCATATACGAAACTCTTTGTGAAAATCTTGTTGGGACTTTTTTTTCCTCCTTTCCTTAAACGTCAAGTGTAATTCCTACCAAGGGCTTCGTCTCTGAGCTCTCCCTGTCTTGAAGGTGGAGCAGATATGAGAAGAAACGGACTATCAGCCAATCCAACAGAAAACCTCTGAGATGAAGTAACTTTTAGACGCTTCCTGCTTAAATAACAAGCATCTGTTTACGGATTGAGCATCTCCATCAATCGAATGATAGCAGGTATGACGCTTTTCATCAGAGGGTTATTTATTCATTCATTCATTTTCTTTATATTTAACATGTTTAGGCCTATAACTTTTTGCATCATTCTACCATTTGAAAATAATAGTGTCATTGTCATGATCATTCAGAAGCATCTTAGGTATAGTAATGGGTTATAGTAAAGAGTTTTTTTGAAAGACGGGCTATAATAAAAAAAGTTTTTTTGTTTTTGTTTTTTTATGAGTTTAGGGAGTTCATAAAGTTGTGAGAAAATGCTTTGAATACTTTGTATACATAGCCTATATAAAAAAAGAAAAAAAAGTAAATGTAGAACTATATGACGGTACATCAAGAATGATAATTATAGCAGTTGGGTACTTGAAGACTACTAATCTAATTAAACTAACTTTTAAACCAACCCTTGCAAAAATACAGAGGAGGTGTTCTTTGGTGGAAATTCATGGTTAGCATTTGTATACAAGGGAGATGATATAACTTCACATTGTTGGTGTAAATATTCATGAATCCATGGATGATTGACAGTTGGGAGAAGACATGCACTTAAAGATCTCGCAACTTTGAATGAATCAATCAGTTTTAAACTTAATTTAAAATGGGACCAATAGCGCCACCATTTGGTTGATCAAGTTGGTTGAAAAGTTTACAAATGTGCAAGAATGAGATTTCTGTGCCTTGTAATGGAAAAAGGGTTGATGCTGACATGGAGGGGAAAATTTCTGCTTCTTCAACTACAGCAAGTTTTTTTTTTTTTTTTTTTTTTTTTTTTTTTAGATTAGCCCACTAATCTTAGCATCTCTCGATGTATCTATACAGAGAAAATGTCATTGGAAACATCACAGTGATATTTTAGAAGTGATGGAGGAATGTCAGATTGCAGTTGCTCATTTTATGAAAAAAAAATAAATAAATAAAAATCTGTTGATTGAGAGATCAGACCACATGTCAGACCAGGTTTGCCTAAGTCTGTCGGTTTGCCAACTGCTTAAGGCCCGAACTGTCTGCACATTTTCCATCATAGTCTTACTGGAATTTGTTTGGACCTCAGTAAGTGCTTCCCTTCTCACGGCCCACTCCAGTAGGGACACATCTGATTTGTCATTGCCTGAATCCATAACTTTCTTGCCACACATTCATGCACACATATTTTCCCCTCACACTTCCTCTGAGGCTACGCAGTATTGTCTGTAGAGATTGATTCTCATAGACAGCAAGGCTGATGCAGATAATCCACACCGACGCCATGTCAGGGAAGTGTGAGGTGGGAGGAGAGGGATTCCAAGCTCTGCAGGGAAAATGCACTGAATCAAGAATGGAGTAGCAATCTATATTTCAACCCACACTCTCCATCCCTAAACTGGCTGCTGATTAGAAAATGTTGCTTCAGTCTGTGTTTTTCTTGGGTAGGGCTCAGCAATCTAACATGATGAATGTGTGAGAATGGTGACTGTGAAAAGCTTGGCTTTTTTGTTTTTTTTTTTTTTTTTTTTTTTTTTTTTTTTTTGTGAATGGTGTTAATTTCCGTCATGCTGCACTTATACGTCCACATTTGCTTTGTAATGCTGGTATAATTTTGAAATGTAGTAATTGTATCACTGTTAATATATTGTTCACTCCTTAAAGGAATAGTTTGCCCAAAAATAAAAAATTATCCCATAATTTACTCATCCTAGGTGTAATGACATTCTTCTTTCAGACAAACACAATCAGAGTTATATTAAAATGTCCTGACTCTTCCAAGCATTATAATGGCAGTGAATGGCAGCCCAAAATTTGAAGCCCAAAAAGTGCATCCATCCATTATGAAAGCAATCCACACGGCTCGAGGGTTAATAAAGGTCTTCTGAAGTGAATCGATGGGTGTGTATAAGAAAAATATCCATATTTAACACAATTATTATAAAGTAAAATATCTAGCTTCCGCAGAACGCCTTCCCATATTCAACTTACGAAGAAAGTGAGGTGCCTCTCGCAGTTCAAAATGCTTGCGCTACGTCCGACATCTTCCGTCACGCCAGTTACACTTTTTGTAAGTTGAATATGGATGGCAGTCCGCCGGAAGCTAGATATTTTACTTTATAACGTGTTAAATATGGATATTTTTCTTACAAAACCCATCGATTTGTTTCAGAAGGCCTCTATTAACCCTCGGAGCCGTGTGATTACTTGTATAATCTGTGGATGCACTTTGTGGGCTTCAAATTTTGGGCTGCCATTCACTGCCATTATAATGCTTGGATAAGCCATGCTATTTATTAATATAACTCAGACTGTATTTGTCTGAAAGAAGAATGTTAAATACTTGATGACTTACAAAAACAAAAGTCTCACCATTAAAAGCCATGTCCCATTATAATAATGTTCTCCTTATAATTTTATGTAGCCTATATGACAGACTTTTGTTGCACATGTTGCACTGAACTGTATTTTCTTTTTAAGTGATTTCATATAATATATTAATATATATTTATAATATATTATATACATTTAATATATTAGCCATATTTTCTTATCGGGCCGATAACAATAACATTAAAAATAAAAATATCGGCCGATACCAATATGGTGGCCGATATATCATGCATCCCTAGAATTAATGTAATTATATTTACACTAATTTCACGGCTCTCTGAAATACTTTATTCCGAATGTCTCATATTGCTGAATAGTCACTGCTGTCCATGCCACGGCTGTATGAGTCCGTGTATCCGGAAACCATCATTATTTTCATGCCTCTGTTGTATCACACACTCATCTCATATTGCAATTTCTTCAAATGAATGCCACTGGCATCTTGTGTCTTAGTTATTGACTGTAGTGAAACTGACCCCAGAAGAGTTTATTTTAATAGTACTGTATATATAATAGTAATAATATTTGGTGCAGTGTTCACCTTATCTTATTCTGAACCTAAAAATATCCGGAAACTTGGATGAAATTGTGACTTACAGCCGTTAAAAGTTAATGGAAATGTATGCAATCTTTAAAATTTATATTTATTATTTATATTTATGCTCAGGTCAGTGCATATTGTTTTGAAAATCTTTATCCTGCACCCACGAAATAACTGCAAAAGTCATGGAAATGCATTGTTTAAAAGCCCTGGGAACCGTGGCATCCTTTTCAAATCACTGCTTTGTTCCCAATATTTATGTGCATGATTTATGAGTTCGTGATAATTCGTGTGACTTGCATCAAGCACCTTTTCATCACTGTGCAAATTGATGGTCTGGTGGAAAAATAAAATGCACTCACATCTAAAACATTTTCAGTAAGAGATGTTACCAGATACATAAATGAATACAGAGGTAGGTGGCTGATTAGATAGCTTTGTGTATCCATATGTGTGTGGGTGCATGTATGTTTAGTTTATCATATGATTTTATACTCATATTTATTGGTAACAGTACCAATTGCGTTACCATCCTCAGAACCCAAGCATATACTTATTACTGAAATTTAGCAAGACAGTAGGAAACGTTTCCAAACCACTGACTCAAAAAGCTCTGACCCACTGGGTCAATATTCTTACAGTCCCTACCACAAACCTCCAGTCTCCACAGGCAGCATCATTTCCCTCTAAAAGCAGATATTTTCTTTCAGCCGTTTAAGGACTAATTTTTAAATGTGAGCATATTTTTGCATTATCTGACACAGTTGTTTAGTCTCTAAAGTTAATGCAGCAAATTTGGCATTCAACAATTATTTAACTATTCGTAAAAAAATTTTGGAATCTGTGGGAATACTATTGTTGATTTAACAGGGACATTAGGATTGAATCTAAATATCTGTGGAATGTGAGGATGGAGAATAGGATGTACTGTATGTACACTCACATACTCTCAGGGGTCTTGAAATAGTGCTCCAAAATCTTATTATTTGTCTCCCCCTAGTGGTCATGACTTAAAGGGATAGGTCACCCAAAAATGTTGTCATGTTGTCCCAAACCTGTATGAGTTTCTTTCTTCTGTTGAACACAGAAGAAGATATTTTGAAGAATGTTGGTAACCAGACAGTTGACTGCACCCATTGACTTCCATAGTATCCACTGCTATGGAAGTCAATGGGTGCTGTCAAATATCTGATTTCCAAAATTCCTTAAAAAATATCTTCTTTTGTGTGAACTGAAGAAAGAAACTTATACGGGTTTGGAACAACATGACGGTGAGTAAATGATGACAAAATTGTCCTTTTTTGGGTGAACTATCCCTTTAATGTAATCATCTGTTCCTTATTTGAGTGCTTCCAGCCCTGCTCCACCTGGAGGCCCCCTTAATATTATTTTTGGATGTCTTCCTTATCTGCCACACATTTCAGGTCTCTACTAAAGAGCTGATAAAATAAATCAAGAGTGCTAAATAATCCAGACATCCAAAATGTGGTCCATGTGGTCCATTAATTTGGGAATGTGGTCCATTAATTTGTTAGATGGTCTGTAAGAAATATACTGCATGCATATTGCATTTAATTTATATTCCGGGCTAAATTATATTACTGATACAATTAAATAGTGAAAAAAGGCTATGCGAGGTTAGAAAAATCTGTGCATCTACAATGCGCACATACTATCCTGATGATAAAATGTACAATTCACTTGTGCACATAAAAAAACAAAAAAAAACAAGTTAATCTTAATGTAAATTTTTTTTGATCATATTATAAAAAGAATAGAAATAGAGTGTGCAAATAACTATCCAATATCAAGCAATACTGATAATTTATAATATTTATAATATTATTATAAATTTAACACAATATGTTCTCATATTTTGGCTATGACTGTCCTGTGCTTCTGTAAGCAAGGATTCCCACTTGTTTTGATTGTACTGAAGAAATTATACTGTGGTACATTGACGTTTATCTTCTTTCCTGTTTACTTTATAAATTGTAATCACAAGCTTCCGGTAACAGCCGTCCATGCGTTCACAAGAGAGTCGAGTTCCGTCGTATAATGTAGGGCTCTTGCAGTTCAAACAAATAGGGCTGGGCAAAAATCTCAAGCTCCTCCGATATTTCTCTTTAAAACTTCTCATTTTTGACTTCTGATTCATGACCCGTGTCTTGTTTTTCTTCTGCATCCCTCCATCTTCTGTGCTTTCGCATTCATCAATATGTAATGCATTGGGTTAGGGGGTACTCTTCCGCCGGAGCTAGACTTGTGTATGGCTGTTACTGGAAGCTAGTCATTATAGTTTATAAAGTTATAATTATTTTTCTTACAAAAAAATGCATCCCTTTGCTTCAGAAGGCCTTTATTAACCCCCTGGAGCCATATTGATTTCTATGATGGATGGATGCGTTTTTTTGGACTTCAAAAAATGGTACCATTCACTCCCATTATAAAGATTGGAAGTGCCAGGATATTTTTTTTTTATATAACTCTGATTGTGTTTGGCTGAAAGAATAAAGTCATATACACCTGGGATGGCTTGAGGCTGAGTAAATAATGGGATAGTTTTCATTTTGGGGTGAACTAACCCTTTTACTATATTTGAGGTGATATTGATTCTCCTTTTCTCTTTCTGTCTGGTCTAGGGGTTTCTCTGCAATGGGCCCGGTACCCTTAATGCTCCTACTTTCCATCTCAGCGCTGGCTGTGCTGGTGTCTGCAGCTGTAGACAATCCCACAGGTGACGATGACTACACCTGGCCACAGAGGAAAGTACCACTGATACAAGAAAAGCAAACGGTGCATCTGGACAGTTCAGAGTTTTTGGCTAAGCCGCAGAGTGAGCTCCATGGGATATGTGGCATTGAGTGCCAGCGGGGTCTTCCAGAGCCTAGCCTGGATGATCTGGAGCAGCTACTGTCCTACGAGACCATGTACGACAACGGAACACGCACGCTCACCACCGTCACCGTACAGGAGCTAAACGTGAGCGACGACTGGATGGGAGGCTCTCGGTTGCGCCCTCGCCGCAGACGAGAGGTCTACGGCACGGATACGAGGTTTACCATAGCTGACAAGCAGTACTCCATGAAGTATCCTTTCTCCACATCTGTGAAGATCTCCACAGGTTGTTCTGGAGTGCTGGTGTCCCCCAAACACGTCCTGACGGCCGCTCATTGCATCCACAATGGTACGGACTACCTAGATGGGGTACAGAAACTCAGCGTCGGCGTGCTGAAAGAGCGTTCCCGCCGAAAGAAAGGCCAGAAAGGGAAAGGAAGGAAAGGGAAAGGCCAGAGGAAACATGAAGAAGAGGAGGAAGAAATCGATGAAAATGAAGAGATTGGAGAGAATCACGAACGTAAGGGTAAGGGCAAAGGCAAAGGAAGGAGGAACCGTAGTCGCCGCAGCACCGTGTCTGAACAGCCCTCGTTCCGATGGACGCGGGTGAAACAGATGCAGGTGCCGAAGGGTTGGTTTAAAGGCATCTCAGAGAACATTGTGGCCGATTATGACTATGCCATCCTGGAGCTTAAGAGGGCGCAGAAGACCAAGTACATGGATCTAGGCGTCATCCCCTCCGTCAAGAAGGTGCACGCTGGACGTATCCATTTCTCGGGATTCGACGATGACCGACCGGGCAACCTGGTGTACCGCTTCTGCTCTGTGTCTGAGGAGTCCAACGACCTGTTGTACCAGTATTGCGATGCAAAGCCCGGCTCCAGCGGCTCGGGTGTCTACATTCGCCTTAAAGAACCTAGCAAGAAGAAGTGGAAGCGGAAAATCATTGGCGTGTTCTCGGGTCACCAGTGGGTGGATGTTAACGGGGTGCAGCAGGATTACAATGTGGCCGTACGAATCACACCCCTAAAGTACGCACAGATCTGCCGCTGGATCAATGGGGACTCAAGCCAGTGTCGGGGAACCTGAGAGACTCCATCAGCGGCCCGTCTGACTGCCTCTGTCCCGGCTCTCACCAACCCTTGTGCCTCCCATTTGTGCACTACACAAACTGCTGCATTCAACACTAGAGACGATAACACACCTATCATTGAACTTTTCCAAGCTATTTTGATACCTTAATTTATTTTATTAGACAACTTTTGTTATGAATCTGTTAGAAGGAATGTATTTCTAGATTCAGTTGTCCTAACGAGAACTAATTCTGTCCTAAACTGTTGTTTTGAATTAGAAAATGTACTTCAGTCAGTGTTGTTTGCTATGGGAGGCATTTGTTTTGTCTGGTAATCTGTCTGGATACCTTGAAGTAGAAAGCTAGGTCTGACTAGTAGACACAAGAAAAAAATTTTTTTTTCTGAGAGAAGAAGCTTTGATGTTTGTTATTTTCCTTTTTCTTTTCAAGAACACATCTGAGTATCAATGTGCTGGTGTTCTTTGAAATTCTTTATTCTTGTTATCATTGTTATTGTTATTATTAAATGTTATGAGTGTGTGCCTTTGATAGCATAAACTGTAACCTGTCTTCATGGGCTTTCATTTACAAATGTTTCTGCCTTTTGTATCACAATGCAGGCAGTTAGTTGGTGGTTTAAGCTTCAGATGCCCTTGTTGACTTTTGGTGCTAATTTAATTTTAAAATATAAAACATCTGATGACCTATCGGAGTAACAGCCTACTGTAGAACTGTAAGTATGTATTTAATGTAAGGCTTGTATTATGAATTTCATATGATCATGTTGTTCTTTAAAACAAAACACAGGGTTATTTAAATTTAGATATGATTGATGATAAATATCATTGTAATTATGATAAAGAGAAAAGCAACACAGCTTGATAGGAAATATAAATCAAAAAATATAATACTTAATATAAAATAGATTTTTCAAAATCAGATTGCATAATTTTTAATTTTGTACAACTTTTTCTAAATCTTTCTATTAAGGACCAAATAAACTGAGATTTATATGTTATTGGTCTAAGAGGACAAAATAGTGTGTGTTAGTTTGTTTTATTCCATCAAGCTTACATAATCTAACATTTAGTTTTTCCTAGTTTGCTAAAAAAACATTTATAATAAATTGGTGTGTATATATATATATATATATATATATATATATATATATATATATATATATATATATATATATATATATATATATATATATATATATATATAGGTGCTGGTCATATAATTAGAATATCATCAAAACGTTGATTTATTTCACTAATTCCATTCAAAAAGTGAAACTTGTATATTATATTCATTCATTACACACAGACTGATATATTTCAAATGTTTCTTTCTTTTAATTTTGATGATTATAACTGACAACTAAGGAAAATCCCAAATTTAGTGTCTCAGAAAATTAGAATATTGTGAAAAGGTTGAATATTGAAGACACCTGGTGCCACACTCTAATCAGCTAATGAACTCAAAACACCTACAAAGGCCTTTAAATGGTCTCTCAGTCTAGTTCTTTAGGCTACACAATCATGGGGAAGACTCACAAGGATTCACAAAGAGTGGACTGCAGCTGGAGTCAGTGCTTCAAGAACCACTACACACAGACGTATGCAAGACATGGGTTTCAGCTGTCGCATTCCTTGTGTCAAGCCACTGTTGAACAACAGACAGCGTCAGGAGTGTCTCGTCTGGGCTAAAGACAAAAAGGACTGGACTGCTGCTGAGTGGTCCAAAGTTATGTTCTCTGATGAAAGTAAATTTTGCATTTCCTTTGGAAATCAGGGTCCTGGAGTCTGGAGGAAGAGAGGAGAGGCACACAATCCACGTTGCTTGAGGTCCAGTATAAAGTTTCCACAGTCAGTGATGGTTTGGGGTGCCATGTCATCTGCTGGTGTTGGTCCACTGTGTTTTCTGAGGTCCAAGTTTTAGAGCATTTCATGCTTCCTGCTGCTGACCAACTTTATGGAGATGCAGATTTCATTTCCCAACAGGACTTGGCACCTGCACACAGTGGCAAAGCAACCAGAACCTGGTTTAAGGACCATGGTATCCCTGTTCTTAATTGGCCAGCAAACTCGCCTGAACTTAACCCCATTGAAAATCTATGGGGTATTGTGAAGAGGAAGATGCGATATGCCAGACCCAACAATGCAGAAGAGCTGAAGGCCACTATCAGAGCAACCTGGGCTCTCATAACACCTGAGCAGTGCCACAGACTGATGGACTCCATGCCACGCCGCATTGCTGCAGTAATTCAGGCAAAAGGAGCCCCAGCTAAGTATTGAGTACTGTACATGCTCATACTTTTCATACCTTTCTTTGTATTGGCCTTAATTGATATTCTAATTTTCTGAGATACTGAATTTGGGATTTTCCTTAGTTGTCAGTTATAATCATCAAAATTAAAATAAATAAGCATTTGAAATATATCAGTCTGTGTGTAATGAATGAATATAATATACAAGTTTCACTTTTTGAATGGAATTAATGGAATAAATACATTTTTTGATGATATTCTAATTATATGACCAGCACCTGTATATGGTTTAAAAAACATATTAAATGCATATTTATAAAAACAGGAACATATACCTAAAATTTTGCAGTCGCCTTTTCTTTTGTGTTGATAGAGCTCTCCTTGTGAAAACAGACACGGGGGACACAGGTGGGCAATTCTTCCCATCAGTTTATTGCATCTCAAAGGGCTTACATGCACTATGTAGGGGTGTCAAATATGAATCAATAAATCAAAATAAAATTTCTTTCAAGGGAACAGACAACTGCAAAAGAGAGATCCAAAGATCTGCCCCTCTGCGAGTTACAGAGGCTCGGCGATACAGGGCTGTCAGTCAGACCTTTCTGTAACACTGTTTGACAGTGACCTCCTGAAAACTTTCACAAAGATCTAAGAGTCTATCACTGCTAATGAACCTACACCTTATTACTATCAGTTATTTTCTTGTAAGATATCTCCTCCACACTCCATTTTGCTGTGCAAACTACAGTACCACCACTCACCAACAGAGAGAGCATGAATCAACCGTATAACGTATAACAAACAAGAGTCAGGGTTCATAATGTAGTATGAGAGGGCAAGACTGAGAACCAAACATGTGAACGGGTTCTTCTACAATTATACAAAATAACACTACATGTACCATCTTCAGTTTGGATTTCATACAAGCACAAGTAACTATGAGACTCAAACACAGCATACCACTGACTACAACTTTGAAATCTTGGGGCTTTTTTTTTTTTTTTTTTGTGAAACATCACCAGTTGAACCAGTTACTGTACATATTTGTTACTTTAGATACTGCAAAAGGCCTTTCTCAGAGATCATCTGAGATTCGTAGCACTGAGATCAAGTGGAATTAAAATCCATGGAGGTTAACCTCAAGATTCTTGCGATATCCATAAAGAGTATGTAAACAGTGAACTGACAACGCATTGACTATTAAATTAAATTAAAATAATTTAAACTAAAGAATCAAAAAATATATATATGAAAAATAATGAGTTAAAATACAAAAATTACATGTAATCACCAAAAGGTTATAGAGGAGCCTAGATATGTTATTAATTTATACATAACTCATATATATTCATATTTCATATATTTATATTTGTAAACAAACATGTCAGTCGATGATGGAAGATGACAATAGCATTTCGTATAATCCGATTACCAGGTTCACATCAATAAGTTGTCCACAGATAAAAATTTGAGCAGAGGAGAGACCTTTTCATCAATAAGGATAATATACACAGTACCTTCTGCAAATGATACATTGCACACTGCTCCAAAACTAACATACAACAGAAAGCGCTCAAACAACCTGTTTAGGACCTCTGACCCCAAAAGGGAAGTCCTAGAGGAACCAGAATTAAAGTTGAGGGGATCAACACACACACGTCATTCATTTCAGACTTAAACACTGGAAAAAGCTGACATACATAAGAATCTTTTTTTAATCTTTCAATTTCATGTTTTTAAATATAATTTTATAAGTTTCGTTCAAAACAAAGGATAACATTGAAATAAACACGTCATCATTTTTTTCTGTTTTCTCTACGATTCACTTCACAGTTTGTGCTACAACATGACACAGGAATTCTGGGCAGGGCAAAGTGGGCGGGGTCAGTGGATATCTAGCTGCAGGCTCCTCAGGCGTCTGGAGGTGTAAACAGACTGCAGATCTCTCTCACTGGAGCTCAGTCTTTGAGAAAACAAATACTGCAAATACAGCACGGAGAAAATGTCATGTTACTAAGTGATTTGGTGCCGCAATTAAGAAGTCACTGGTAAGACAATGATACCTGGAAAATTATAAGAAGTCCTTGATGTTGAGATCTGCAAGTGGGTCCTTGGTGGCAGGTTTTTTGGGGCTCTGAGCAGCTGGTCCTGGAGACAACTGAGGGGAAAAAAGGGAGGATGAGAAAGAGTAATGGCTGCTGAAAAGTCAGCTTTGTCATTATAGAAATACATTACATTTTAAAATAAATAAAAATAGAAAAGTCATTTTAAATGTAAATGTAAATATTTGTCCACAGTTTTTGATCCAATAAATGCAGCATTGATACTTCTTTTAAAAACTTACAGACCAAAATAAAGTGTATAGAGTATAGTGTTAATTTTTATTTTTATGAAAATATCTTTTAGTCTATATTTTAGTCTATAGTCTAATATAAGTACAAAATTAAACCAAATATTCTAATAATTATATATGAATTTAAATATTAATAAAACAACATGTGATGTTCTTTGAAAATCTGATCTCCGAAAATAATAATTGTCATGATGCACATTTTTCACCTCTTCTTCATTATCGTTGAACTAAAATTCTAAAAATAATAATAATAATAACTTTGTTTACAAATATTTCCGACATTTCATTGGTGAGGTTAAAGTCACCATTAAATAAAAATTGACAATTTTATATATATATATATATATATATATATATATATATATATATATATATATATATATATATATATATATATATATATATATATATATATATATATATATATATATATATATATATATATATATATATATACATACACACTCACCTAAAGGATTATTAGGAACACCATACTAATACTGTGTTTGACCCCCTTTCGTCTTCAGAACTGCCTTAATTCTACGTGGCATTGATTCAACAAGGTGCTGAAAGCATTCTTTAGAAATGTTGGCCCATATTGATAGGATAGCATCTTGCAGTTGATGAGGATTTGTGGGATGCACATCCAGGGCACGAAGCTCCCGTTCCACCACATCCCAAAGATGCTCTATTGGGTTGAGATCTGGTGACTGTGGGGGCCATTTTAGTACAGTGAACTCATTGTCATGTTCAAGAAACCAATTTGAAATGATTCAAGCTTTGTGACATGGTGCATTATCCTGCTGGAAGTAGCCATGGGTACAGAGAATGGGTACATGGTGGTCATAAAGGGATGGACATGGTCAGAAACAATACTCAGGTAGGCCGTGGCATTTCAACGATGGCCTAAACGAGGCCTAAAGTGTGCCAAGAAAACATCCCCCACACCATTACACCACCACCACCAGCCTTCACAGTGGTAACAAGGCATGATGGATCCATGTTCTCATTCTGTTTACGCCAAATTCTGACTCTACCATCTGAATGTCTCAACAGAATCGAGACTCATCAGACCAGGCAACATTTTTTCAGTCTTCAACTGTCCAATTTTGTTGAGCTCGTGCAAATTGTAGCCTCTTTTTCCTATTTGTAGTGGAGATGAGTGGTACCCAGTGGGGTCTTCTGCTGTTGTAGCCCATCCGCCTCAAGGTTGTACGTGTTGTGGCTTCACAAATGCTTTGCTGCATACCTCGGTTGTAACGAATGGTTCAGTCAAAGTTGCTCTTCTATCAGCTTGAATCAGTCGGCCCATTCTCCTCTGACCTCTAGCATCAACAAGGCCTTCTCACCCACAGGACTGCCGCATACTGGATGTTTTTCCATTTTCACACCATTCTTTGTAAACCCTAGAAATGGTTGTGTGTGAAAATCCCAGTAACTGAGCAGATTGTGAAATACTCAGACCGGCCCGTCTGGCACCAACAACCATGCCACGCTCAAAATTGCTTAAATCACTTTTCTTTCCCATTCTGACATTAATTTTGGAGTTCAGAAGATTGTCTTGACCAGGACCACACCCCTAAATGCATTGAAGCAACTGCCATGTGATTGGTTGATTAGATAATTGCATTAATGAGAAATTGAACAGGTGTTCCTAATAATCTTTAGGTGAGTGTATATATATATATATATATATATATATATATATATATATATATATATATATATATATATATATATATATATAGAGAATATTGCATTATGAGCTTCCCCTCATCTCTTCTTTTCTCTGATGACGTGTTTACTGGTGCGAGGGCGGGACAACCCGTCACTCACATGAGGTAAAACGACAATGACCCAATCAATTCCCGATGGACAAAATCAAGTGCCGCCCTACATTTCTTTTCTCAAGTCTTTTCACTCGCATATATGTCATAACAGGGAATAAATGACTACAGCAACTTCCATTTCATGTAGGCTTTTCAACAATGTTTGCATGTGCATTTTTGTGCATGTTCTTTACTGGTGCTCCGGGTGTTCCTGTTGCTGCTGGCCCTGTAAATGGTGGTCTCATCATGGGCTGACCCATCATCATGGACTGAGGCATCATGGGAGCTCCTGCTGCTGGGGGCTGAGTAAAAAATGACAAGTAAAACATCAATCCATGAGTGCATATAATAGGTGCAAAATACAGAGATTTTTTAACATGCTAAAAAGTGGTTTCTCACCATGCCAAAGCCAGGCTGCGCTCCCATGGGTGGTGCCATTGCTCCAGGTGGGGCGGCAACTCCTGGGGCTCCAGGGGTGGAGCCAGACTGAACACAATCGGAACAGAAATACGATAAGATATACTGTACAAGAAACATTTTTGTGTTTAAGAAAGAAACAGCCGCTACCATCGGAGCACCAGGTGTGCCCCAGCTACTAGGGGCGACCTGAGGGGTCCAGTTAGCTCCTCCTGTCAGCTTCTTCTCATTCCACTGGTTGTCCCTGTACAAAACAAATAGCTGTCAGCCAACATAATGTGTAAATCATTCATAAACACAGCTCTAGGGCCACACAAAGTGAACATGATTAAACTGTGCTCCAATGGAGAGTGAATCAATCAAGATGCCATAACAGTCCGAATGAATTGTCAATACGGGTCAGGCTGAGTAATTCGTGCTTGCGAATAGACATTACGGATAAGTGACAAGATTAATAGGCGTTCCTGAAGCAACATGGACATAGAGACTCGCTGACACGGAACTTACTTCTTTTGGCTTCCCACTCCCAAGTCTACAACAGAGGAAGAAACAAGATAAGTTTGAGTCAGCATCATGGGTACAATGATTCCTACATAATCAGTCCATCATCCCAAACATACTTCCGACCAGATTGGCGAGTGAAGTGTCCAAGTCTCCTCCGATAGGTTTTATTGGTTGGGCAGCTGCTACGGGCACCAATGTTGGTGCCATTGTGGGTGCCATGGCCGGAGCCATTGTCAGCCCAGCAGTGGGCACAATTCCAGGTGCCAACGGCATGCTCGTTGCAGCCATAGGGGTCCCGCCTGTGCTCTGAGGTGTTATGGCTGGCATCAGAAGGTCTCCTAATCCGTCAAACACTGGCGTTGACATAGAGAAGAGTGGGTTAATATAATCAACATGGATTGAGACCATTTTAGCCTAGAATTGATTTGGATATACAACTTGTCAGCAATCCCATAATATACCAGGGCAGATGTACTGTAACAGAACTGGAGTGAAACAAAAGACAGCAACAATAAAATAAAAATATACACTACCATTTTGCCCGTTTGGGGTCAGTAAGATTTTTTTAATGTTTTACAAGTCTCTTATGCTCACCAATAATGGATTTATTTGATCAAAATAAATACAATATAAGCAGTAATAATGTGAAATATTACTACAGTTTTAAATAACTGTTTCCTATTTTAATATATTTTAAAATATATTTTGCTCCTGTGATTAAATTACTCCAGTCTTCAGTATCAAATGATCCTTCAGAAATCAATACTAAAAACCAATATGCCGATTTGGTGCTCAAAAAACATTTCTTATTATTAATGTTGAAAACAGTTGCGCTGCTTAATATTTTTGTGGAAACCCTGATTCTTTGATGAATGGAAAGTTCAAAAGAACAGCATTTATTTGAAACAGAAGAGATCTTTTGTAACATTATAAATATCTTTACTGTCACTTTTGAAGAAAAATCCTTCTGACCCCAAACATTTGAACGGCAGTGCATATATAAAACAAAAAAAATTGAGATCCACACATTTGTCATAACATTCATGAGGTATTCAAAAGTGGCATCCAGGGGTGTTTACTACATGCATTGGGAAGCCAAAAACTGGCAATACACATCAGCACGTCTTTATAAACAGATTTTCATTGCATTACAATATGGCTGGACACATCATGTCAGGCACCAAAGAAAACATCCTCACTACAGAACTAATTGTACCGGATGTGGAGATGGGCTGAGATCCAACACCTCCCAGTCAATGACCCAAAACTTTAACCCCAATGGAAAGGTTTTGGGTCTTCAAAAATGTTAAAGGTGAGAGTATAATAATCTGGGGAACATATATCATTTGATTTCTCACCTGAAGTATCAAAGCCACCAGAGGGTGCTGCGGTGGCGGGGGCACTGTCTGACGCTGCTGGTGTGGCGGACACCGGGGAAGTGCCAAAGGCATCAAAACCCGACTCCAGCAGGTCAGCTGGGGCTGAGGCTGGCATTGCTGCTGGGGTTGGTGTAACCGTGGGGGTGACCGGTGAAATCAACCCTGCAGACATTAACAGGTGGGACACCAAATCCACAACGGATTTAGATTTTTTTTTTTTTAAAAAGGTCTTAATAGTTCATTATGGTTCAGCATAAGAGTAACATCAAAACATGGTGTTATGGTGTATTATTATTATTAGGTAAAATTACACATTTAATAACAAAGACAATATTGATAATAACTATTAAATATTATGATTGTAATTAATTTAATTATTAATTGATATCATTTATTTGCATGTTTATTTACTTATTTATTTATTAGGCCTTAACTGCATAACATAATAGAATAGCACTTCGGCAGTGCTAAATCTAGCTTCTCATTTCATCATCAACCAAAAATGAGAGTTTTCCTAATCAGGATTTGTGACCTTACCTCCAAGCAGGTCACAGGTTGGTGCTCCGGAAGCAACGGACTGGGACTCCCCAGTAGTGTCACCAAATGTGTCTGTTCCAGAGACAGACGTCCCACAGCGCAGCATGAAGGAGGAGAAGCATTAGTCAGCCTTAAAGCTGCATACACACTGAGAGAGGGGCAGATGAAGAGAGTGAGCTGAGATCATACAACAGGCCCTCACAAACACACTGCAACAAACACATGGACACATGGATGTGCATCTTCCCACACTTACAATGTATACACATGACGGGCACAGCATGCAAATACACTAAACTCAAACACACCAAACAAACATCTCTCTTCTCAGACTACCTTCTATAACTGAACAACTGGGTTATGAAACAGCTGGTGTATACTTACCAGTTCATAAATTTAAATATCTATGCTATGAAAATGAACTCAGAGAAGCTCAGCACCAATGTTGTGCGGTCAGATGCAAAAAACAGATCATAATTCACTGCAGAGGAAGCCTTTGAATGTGAATATCTCAATATTTAAGCACTTCCTCTGGTCTTCTAGATTGGTGTTTTTTATGAGAGAGTTTAGGAGACACACCAAGGAGGTCCAGCACAGGTCCAGGCTCGGCTTTAGGAGGGGAGACAGGAGCAGCTGGAGCAGCAGGTGTAGGAGCCACTGGAGCAACAGCTGGAGCAACAAATGAGTCTTTATGAGAGAGAGAGAGAGAGAGAGAGAGAGAGAGAGAGAGAGAGAGAGAGAGAGAGAGAGAGAGAGAGAGAGAGAGAGAGAGAGAGAGAGAGAGAGAGAGAGAGAGAGAGAGAGAGAGAGAGAGAGAGAGAGAGAGAGAGACATTTGAACATAATGTTGCTAATACTAGCAGTTTAATGTGCCACTGTGAGGTATAATGAAAGCAGAAGTGCATTGAAGAACATCAACTAAATACAATACTAATACAATACCAAAAATATTCTGTCATCATTTCATTTCAGGTTTAACATCACTCACCCTCATGTCATGTTAAACCTGCATGACATTCATTCTTTCAGGGAACACTGAAGGACAAATTCTGAAGACTGTGCTGGTCTTTGTTTTCCATTTTTCACTATCAATGAATGAAAAATAATGTAAAAACACCATAAAAGTGACTCATACAACTCATGCACTATACACTCACCTAAAGGATTATTAGGAACACCATGCTAATACTGTGTTTGACCCCCTTTTGCCTTCAGAACTGCCTTAATTCTACGTGGCATTGATTCAACAAGGTGTGAAAGCATTCTTTAGAAATGTTGGCCCATATTGATAGGATAGCATCTTGCAGTTGATGGAGATTTGTGGGATGCACATCCAGGGCACAAAGCTCTCGTTCCACCACATCCCAAAGATGCTCTATTGGGTTGAGAACTGGTGATTGTGGGGGCCATTTTAGTACAGTGAACTCATTGTCATGTTCAAGAAACCAATTTGAAATTATTCGAGCTTTGTGACATGGTGCATTATCCTGCTGGAAGTAGCCATCAGAGAATGGGTACATGGTGGTCATAAAGGGATGGACATGGTCAGAAACAATGCTCAGGTAGGCCGTGGCATTTAAACGATGTCCAATTGGCACTAAGGGGCCTAAAGTGTGCCAAGAAAACATCCCCCACACCATTACACCACCACCACCAGCCTGCACAGTGGTAACAAGGCATGATGGATCCATGTTCTCATTCTGTTTACACCAAATTCTGACTCCACCATCTGAATGTCTCAACAGAAATCGAGACTCATCAGACCAGGCAACATTTTTCCAGTCTTCAACAGCCCAATTTTGGTGAGCTCATGCAAATTGTAGCCTCTTTTTCTTATTTGTAGTGGAGATGAGTGGTACCCGGTGGGGTCTTCTGCTGTTGTAGCCCATCCGCCTCAAGGTTGTGCGTGTTGTGGCTTCACAAATGCTTTGCTGCATACCTCGGTTGTAACGAGTGGTTATTTCAGTCAAAGTTGCTCTTCTATCAGCTTGAATCAGTCGGCCCATTCTCCTCTGACCTCTAGCATCAACAAGGCATTTTCACCCACAGGACTGCAGCATACTGGATGTTTTTCCCTTTTCACACCATTCTTTGTAAACCCTAGAAATGGTTGTGCGTGAAAATCCCAGTAACTGAGCAGATTGTGAAATACTCAGACCGGCCCGTCTGGCACCAACAACCATACCACGCTCAAAATTGCTTAAATCACCTTTCTTTCCCATTCTGACATTCAGTTTGGAGTTCAGGAAATTGTCTTGACCAGGACCACACCCCTAAATGCATTGAAGCAACTGCCATGTGATTGGTTGATTAGATAATTGCATTAATGAGAAATTGAACAGGTGTTCCTAATAATCCTTTAGGTGAGTGTATTTCAATTCATTTGACAGCTTTGTGTGAGAAACTGACTTATTAAGATTTTTATAAAATCTTCCTCTTTACCACTGTGAATGAATGATTCATTCACTAAGAGGACAAAGATTTAGAAAATTAATGCTTAATGCTTAGTTCACCCAAAAATGAAAATTCTGTCAACATTTTCTTTCTTCTGAACACAAAAGAAGATATTTTGAAGAATATGGGTAATCAAACGGTTGATGGACCCCACTGACTTCCATAGTATCAAAAGAAAAAAAAAACTGTGAAAAAACTATGGAAGTCAATGGGGCCCATCAAATGTTTGGTTACCCATATTCTTCAAAATATCTTCTTTTGTGTTCAGCAGAAGAACGGAATTCATACAGGTTTGGAACAACTTGAGAGTGAGTAAATTACATAATTTTGGGGTGAACTATCCCTTTAAATGCTTAAAAAAATTATGTAAAAGCAAGTCTTCAGAATTTTCCTTTTCTTGTTATACAGAATAAAGTAATATGGTTTTAAAAAAGAAAACAAAGGTGCCCAAATATTAAAATTTAAGTATCATGATAATATAATAAGAATTATTGGTATCTAGTTATATACCGATCAGGCATAACATTATGACCTAATATTGTGTTGGCTCCCCTTTTGCTGCCAAAACAGCCCTGACCCGTAGAGGCACTAGGCCCCTGTAGGTGTGCTGTGGTATCTGGCACCAAGATGTTAGCAGCAGATCCTTCAGTTGGAAGGTGGGGCCTTCATGGATCAGACTTGTTTGTTCAGCACATCCCACAGATGCTCGTTGTTGTGCTCCTCAAACCATTCCTGAATCATTTTTGCTTTGTTGCAGGGCGCATTATCCTGCTGAAAGAGGCCACATCCACCAGGGAATACCGTTTCCATGAAAGGGTGTACATGGTCTGGAACAATGCTTAGGTAGGTGGTACGTGTCAAAGTAACATCCACATGGATGGCAGGACCCAAGGTTTCCCAGCAGAACATTGCCCAAAGCATCACACTGCCTCCGCCGGCTTGCCTTCTTCCCATAATGCATCCTGTTGCCATGTGTTCCCCAGGTAAGCGATGCACACGCACCCGGCCATCCACGTGATGTAAAAGAAAACGATTCATCTGACCAGGCCACCTTCTTCCATAACTCCGTGGTCCAGTTCTGATGCTCACGTGCCCACTATTGGTGCTTTTGGCAGTGGACGGGGTCAGATTCAAGATTCAAGATTCAAGAGTTTTATTTGTCACATACACAGTTATATACAGAATATACAACCGGCAGTGAAATGTAAAGGGTCAGCATGGGCACCCTGACTGGTCTGCGTCTATGCAGCCCTATACACAGAAAACTGTGATGCACTGTGTATTCTGACACCTTTCTATCAAAACCAGCATTAACTTCTTGAGCAATTTGATCGAACCACACGGGCCAGCCTTCGTTCCTCATGTGCATCGATGATGTACATGTCGCCAGTTCACCACTGTTCCTTCCTTGGACCACTTTTGATACTGACCACTGCAGACCGGGAACACTCCACAAGAGCTGCAGTTTTGGAGATGCTCTGACCCAGTCATCTAGCCATCACTATTTGGCCCTTGTCAAACTCGCTCAAATCCTTACGCTTGCCCATTTTTCCTGCTTCTAACACATCAACTTGAGGACAAAATGTTCACTTGTTGCCTAATATATCCCACCCACTAACAGGTGCCGTGATGAAGAGATAATCAGTGTTATTTCATCTGTCATAATGTTATGCCTGATCAGTGTATATTCATATAGTTATTATTAATTTTAGATTTATTATTTATTAATAATTGTATTATTCAATATAGGGGTCAAAAACTAAGACCACTTAGAAGCTTCTATTTAAATTTTTGTAATTTAATACAGATGTTCATTACAGTAGTAGTTTTTAGAAAAATATTAAATGTTATTATGAGTATTAATAATAATAATAATAATGTGATTAATTATGTATTAATATGATTTATTTCTAAATTGATAATATAATAATAATTCATGGTAAAATACAAAACATGCTACGTTTAGAGAGAGAAGTCTCAGTCACTCACCAGAAAAGAGATCACCAGTCACATTGGCATCAGGCAAAGGTGAGGGCCCGCGCGAGACAGCGGGAAGATCTTCCAGACCAAGCCAAAGCAGAAAGAGGAAGTGGAGGACGAAATGTAAGAGAAGAGAAATCAATAAGGAGCAGAAACACGTAAATAACACAGAGTCGTGCTTTTGAGGGTGCAAACATGCACAAGTCCACGTTCCACTATGAGGACAAACCAAGACGGAGTGGGGCAAAAAACAGATGAGAAAGAAGAAAGGTGAGACTAGAAGAGACGAGACGAGACGTTCAAAAGAAGTATGGGAATCAACTCCTGTACCTGCACCAAATAGGTCTACGCTAGGAGTGGTTGCTTTGGGCTCTGTGGAGGAGCTTTGCTCAGGCATAGAATCAAACATATCTATAAACAAGGACACACATTTGCATTACGCTTCTAGTCAGTGCATAACATCATAGCTTCAAGTGAAAGAGAGAGAGAGGAAACACCATTTAGACGAGAAAACATTTTGCTTAGCTTGCTTTTTTTCCATAATCACTCTGAACAAGTAGCACAAAACACAATTTAATCAAGTCTGCAAATGTCAATGCAAGCCGCAGCATTCAGATTATGGTCAAAAAGCTAGAAAATGATTGCAGGACAAATGTGGTCACTGCAAATCCTGGATTTTGACAGATTGCAGTGCAATTTTAGAGGCCAAATGTAAATCAATGACATTGACCACCCTCTTGATGTACAATTATATATACAGTATATACAGTTTATACATGATAATTGATATTTACAATTACAGCAATAGTATTATATAATATTTTACAAATATTTATAATATTTACACTACTGTTCAAAGGTTTGTATCCGTAAGATTTTTTCATGTTTTTGAAAGATGCCTTATGCTCACCAAGGCTGCATTTATTTGAAGTATTATTACAATTTAAAATAACTGCTTTATATTTTAATATATTTTAAAATGTAATGTATCCCTGTGATTTCAAAGGTGTATTTTCAGCACCATTACTCCAGTCTTCAGTGTCACATGATCCTTCAGAAATCATTCTAATGTGATGATTTGAAGTTTAAGAAACAATGTTGAAAAAAGTTGTGCTACTTAATATTTTTCTAACCAGTGAAACAGTGATAGATTTTTTTATTCTATGATGAATTTCAACAGAACAGCATTTATTTGAAATAGAAAAATATTTTGTAACATTATGAATTTCTTTATTGTGACTTTTGATCACTTAAATGCATCCTTGCTGAATACAAGTTTTGTTTTTTAAATGGAAGTGCACGTTTACGTTTATGTTTCCAATTATCGTGTATTCCTCTGAACTGAAAAGGTGGTTAAGGTCATGATTCACAAACCAGAATGACCACAAAAAAAAAAATAGAAATCTAAATGAGAGAAATAAAACAAAGAGAATCTTAACAATGTTGGGGAACTAGCTTAGCAAGTTAATATTGTCATAATGCAGAGTAAAGCAAGACAGAGGCAGAATTACAGCAGGAATATTACCACTAAAGAGGTCTAGTGTTGGCGGGGCCACAGGCTCAGTTGTAGCAGATGCGGTGGTGGTGGCAGTAGCGGTGGGAGGAGAGGGGACAGCAGGGGCCGCAGTTGGCGAGATGCTCGGCTCGGCGCTGGTAGGGGACGCTGCGGCAGCGACACTATCTACCGGCTTCATGGCAAAGAGGTCCAGCTCTGGGGCAATGCTTGAGCTCCCCTCGGATGTGGCCCAGGGGTCTTTATTAGGGAGGGGTGGGGGTGAAAATGGAATGGGGAAGGTTTGTTACATAACAAACACTGCAAATGAAGAAGAAACACACTGAAAGCTCATAACTTCAGCAGCACTGAAGTCAAGGAGACAGAGAGAGAGAGAGAGAGAGAGAGAGAGAGAGAGAGAGAGAGAGAGAGAGAGAGGTGATGGATTTTACCTTAAAAAGCACACTTTAAGACACCATTAACTTTAGTACTGCAACCACCAGACTAATTAAAAAGTAGTTAAAAACTGTCACGTTTGGTTTTGGTTTATGTTTTCATGTCTTTTATCTTATAGTTTTCTTAGTCAAGGGCTGCGCCCGAAATCACCCCTTAAATAGGGCACTATATGAGTGGACAGCAATTTGTAGTGGTGTCCGAAACCATAGTGGACATTATCGAGTGCACTCATTCAGTCCCATAATGCACCGCAATAATGAGTATACAATTGATGTACACTCAATGGTTAGGTAATTCCCTATAAAGCACTGTGAAGAATTGTGAAAGAATGTGAAGAACGCTGAAAGAATTCCTTTTTCCTTCATTTGACCAGAAGATGGTGCCTGCAGGTGAATCCATCCATTTTCTAAACTGCTGAACCAATGTGGGTACAGCATAATTTCATACAGGTATAAATACTTTTTTAATTGATTATTACATTTAGTCAGGGTTTATGCACTAGTTTCCATGACAGAGTTCAAGATAAATCTTTTCATTACTACTGGAGCTGCCATTTTGCTAAGTTTCAAATTATTATTATACAGCAAGCACAAACTATGCAAAAGCGGCAGCCCTTCCGGCACACTCAGTGTCCAAATTTGCTCATTCGCTTTCATTCACTCCTTCAAGTGGACTATATTAGTGCAGTAATATAGGGAATAGTGAATGGAGGTATAGGGGGCGATTTCGAACACAGCCAAGGTTCCTGGTTTTGTCATGTGATTCCTTTGCTCCTCATGTGATCTTGCCATGTGCTTCCCTTGTCATGTTATGTGTTGCATTCTGATTGGTTGTTTTGGTCACGGGTTTCTCATGGTGTGTTCAAGTCATGTCATAAAGATCGTATTTACAAGTTGAACGCACATGAACGGCACCACAAAGTCGTAAATACCAGTGGGAAATTCGGGATTTGTACGAGTTGGGGGCGTCAGTGAGAAACATGGCGGAATCAATGGATGCAACGTCTGTAGTAAAATATAATGGATATTTAGCAGTGACACTGTCTCAATATCAATATCAAATTAACAGTGACACTGTCAGGCTTTGTCATTTACAACAAAGTAAGCTAGCACTGTAATATAACAATTAGCCTAATATATAATGTATACACCATCAGTTCTGTTTGCCATTGGTTGATTACTTTCAGGTGTGTCTTTGTTTAGTCATTAGTCTTGGTGTATACAGCCCTCATGTAACATGTTACTATTGTCTCTTGTCTAGCTTTGTTTGTTTGTGTAACCACTGTTGGTGAGTTTTGTCAGGTCAGGTCAGGCTCAAGTCTGTTTATGTTCTAACCAAGTTCAAGTCTACAGGGCTGATAACTATAAAGATAACTACACTAGCATCCACACCAGCAGACGACATCGTTCTATTTATTCCAAGCGCGTGCTTGTCTGTCACTTTAAATGCTCAAGCTACAGCACGATGGATTCTGATAGGCTGTCAATGTTTTTATCATTCATCAGCTGGATAAAATCGCTCTGAAAGTGATTCCAACAATATCGTTTCTCTATCGTTATAGCTGTGGTGTGAACTCTGCTATTCTTTAATATCGAGAACGATTTTTAGAACTATATTTTTATCGTTATCTTTATAGTTATCGTCCTTGGTGTGAACAGGCCTTATGTCAAGTGCTGTAGTTCATGTCATGGTTTTGTTTGGTTTGTTTTGTATTATTTTTCATTAAACTGCACATGGATTAGCATTCAACTCGCCTTCAGTGGATTTATGTTACAAAAACACAATAAACAAATTAAATGTTTTAATTTGTTTTGTATAAAACATACCACAGGATGTTTGCTGTCTATAGATATATCATTAGTCGTATATATGCCGTATTTGAGGTGGTCAAAAACAAGGAAGTACAGTCTGGATGTCAAAAGTTGCAGATTTTTAAGGTCCTAGCAGTAATGTGGAAGCACAGCTAAGTTATTTACTACTTATTTATTTTGAGTTCACTTTAGACATTCTATTAACTATAAGTACATTTGCAACTACATGTCAACTACTAGTCATTAGAGTATTAGTAGACTCTCTGCTTATTATCTGCTAACACATTTCAATAGACCCCAACAGAGAACAGATATAGTCTGCTGACTATAAGTAACTTGGTAGCACTTTATTTTGCAGTCATGTTCCCCATGTACATACTATGTACTTATTATAGTAATGACACTAACTAGGTAGTAACTAACCCTGAACCTATCCCTAAACCTAACCTTAACCCATGTAGTTACCTTGTATTACCCAGTACTTTCTTAGGTAAGTATACTGTACACGTAAGTGCATGTAGTGTAAAATAAAGTGCAACCAGTAACTTTGCATGCACATGTCCACTTATTCTAACACTAACCCTTCTTCTGACAACAGCCACATGCCGAGAAGCAAGAATAAGATCTGCTGTATGTCGTCCATTGTTGTTGACTGTGTTGCTTTCTTCTTCGCGCGAGAATGATGCCGAACGCTACACCATGCCTATCATAAGGGTACTGTTGGCGGTGGAAACACAAGCCAGATCAGGGTTTAAGGTTGCGAATCGTACTGAACTGAACTGAACCGTACTGCTCGGTGGAAACGAGCCATAATGAGAGTTAGTTGACGTATAGTAGTTGCAAATTAAAGAGAATTAGTTGAAGTAGTTGCAAAGTATTAGAATTTCTAAAGTGGATTATCAAAATAAAGTGTAACATTAAGTTACAATAAAAACAAATATAAGGTAAGGTAAGGTAAGGTAAGGTAAGGTAAGGTAAGGTAAGGTAAGGTAAATATAGAGTAACTCTGTTCATGTTCTATGACACCTGCATTATGTAGCTGCATTATGTAAATAAAACCACTAAGCTTTTGCTCTTCAAACTTCATGAAAATAAAAGTTCAGGTTGTTAGAATGAATCACTGATACAGAAAATTTAAGCTGGAAGGGAAATTAAAATAAGTTATTAGTAAAGTTAACATAGCAGAAGGTAGAGGCAAAAATCATTTTCTGAAGGATTTTGTTTTGTTTTTAAAACATCTAAACATCCTTAAAACAAAATACATTTACTTGAGAAGCAACACAACATACATTATTAATACTTATCTGCAGAGAAAATATCTTAAATTATGTATAATACATTTTTAAAAATATATTTTTAAAACCAGAAAAACCTATATGCCAAAGGTTTAAGAAAAAGCAAGTCGTATAACCTACTGTTTTTCTTTTAATGTTTTAAGGATGTGTACATCATTTTACTGCAAAACAAGACCAAAATAATGATTAAAAATGATTTTTTTTTTGCAAAGTATGGAGAGAAATTATCAATTGAGCCTGCAGAGAATGGTGTATGTGCTCAGGCAGATCATAAACAAAATGAGTCTGCTGTATCGTGTGGGCAAAAGCAGGGTTAATAACTGAAACAATACAAATAAAAATCGCATTGCATGCACTTTCTCACACACACACACAGACTGCTGACCGTAGCAGCTGTTAAATTTCATGTTTCCATTCAAGCTCGTGGCTATATTACATATAAACCTTTTATATCAATCCATACATAAACACACACACACACAAACAAATAAAGAGCAGGGTGCTAAAGGATCTTGTGTATGGATGAACACCCACCAGATCCGGCACATGCATCGGCAGCAGCTGCTGGAGCCACACCCTCGCTCGGACCATCACCTGGGGAGGGCGCAAACGCGTCTGGGCCGAACCAGACCAACAAAACCCAACAGAGAAAAAGAAACGGGGATGAAAAGGCGATAGAGAGAGACTTCTACAAGTGAACAAAAATACTCTATACAACCCAAATGGCAGTAAAACAGCCAGTCTGGGCTGTATACAGTTTAATTCAGTGTGTCCACACACACACTGAGGGAAATGAGTCAGCCTGCGTGAAACATCCTGTCAATGCCGTGAGTAAAAAGTGAGTAAAAAGTGTTTGGCTTTGACAGCATTGCTTCTGCTTCTGCCAAGCCGGTGATGAGCACTGTGGCATTTGATATTTCAAACCCCATCAATACCTGCACGACTCGTTTTTGTGATGACCAGGTAAGAATGAATTCATTTATTAACAGAGAAAAAAAAAACAAAAAAAACCTGGGGTTATCTTTAAACCGACTGTTGATTTAATTAGAGGAATATCAAATTAACAGTCTGCACAGCTTTGTACGAAACAAGGATTCAGTTACTGTTAGGGTTGCCAACATCCATATAATACAGAACTATCCTGCACAGGAACTGCTTTAATTCCGCTTTTGGGCTTACATTTTGGGTTACATTTAATTTTAAGGTGTCCTTGTTACAGTGTAATTATACATTGAAGTACTTACTAGTAATTAACAACATGTACAACATGTTAGAGTTAAGCATAGTTTGGTTTCGGGTTAATTGCATGCAATTATGCATAATTTATAGTTATCACTATAGTAACTACATGTAATGTGTCACAAAGACGCTAAAATAAAGTTATCGAAAAAGTTATCGACTTTTGTATATACAAAAGGTAAAAATTTGGATTAGAATGGGGAAAATATCATAAGTAATCTGTCTGTAATGTTGTATGAAACTTCAATAAACATTAACAGCTGCATTATTATAGTTAACTGAAACTAAAACCATAAAAATATATGTTAGACATTGACATTACATTTGTTTTCTTTCACAAAATGTGCAATCAAAGCGGTTGCATTTGAAATGCATTTTAGTACTTAATTTTTTATATACAAAGTTGGCAACCCTAACAAAAAATTTTAAAACATTTTATATATATATATATATATACAAACCCAATTCCAAAAAAGTTGGGACACTGTACAAATTGTGAATAAAAAAGGAATGCAATAATTTACAAAATCTCATAAACTTATATTTTATTCACAATAGAATATAGATAACATTAAATGTTGAAAGTGAGACATTTTGAAATGTCATGCCAAATATTGGCTCATTTTGGATTTCATGAGAGCTACACATTCCAAAAACGTTGGGACAGGTAGCAATAAGAGGCCGGAAAAGTTAAATGTACATATAAGGAACAGCTGGAGGACCAATTTGCAACTTATTAGGTCAATTGGCAACATGATTGGGTATAAAAAGAGCCTCTCAGAAGTCAAGATGGGCAGAGGATCACCAATTCCCCCAATGCTGCGGCCAAAAATACTGGAGCAATATCAGAAAGGAGTTTCTCAGAGAAAAATTGCAAAGAGTTTGAAGTTATCATCATCTACAGTGCATAATATCATCCAAAGATTCAGAGAATCTGGAATAATCTCTGTGCGTAAGGGTCAAGGCCGGAAAACCATACTGGATGCCCGTGATCTTCGGGCCCTTAGACGGCACTGCATCACATACAGGAATGCTACTGTAATGGAATCACAACATGGGCTCAGGAATACTTCCAGAAAACATTGTCGGTGAACACAATGCACCGTGCCATTCGCCGTTGCCGGCTAAAACTCTATAGGTCAAAAAAGAAGCCATATCTAAACATGATCCAGAAGCGCAGGCGTTTTCTCTGGGCCAAGGCTCATTTAAAATGGACTGTGGCAAAATGGAAAACTTGGGGACGCCATGTCATCCGGACTCAAGAGAACAAGGACAACCCAAGTTGTTCTCAGCGCTCAGTTCAGAAGCCTGCATCTCTGATGGTATGGGGTTGCATGAGTGCGTGTGGCATGGGCAGCTTACACATCTGGAAAGGCACCATCAATGCTGAAAGGTATATCCAAGTTCTAGAACAACATATGCTCCCATCCAGACGTCGTCTCTTTCAGGGAAGACCTTGCATTTTCCAACATGATAATGCCAGACCACATACTGCATCAATTACAACATCATGGCTGCATAGAAGAAGGATCCGGGTACTGAAATGACCAGCCTGCAGTCCAGATCTTTCACCCATAGAAAACATTTGGCGCATCATAAAGAGGAAGATGAGACAAAGAAGACCTAAGACAGTTGAGCAACTAGAAGCCTGTATTAGACAAGAATGGGACAACATTCCTATTCCTAAACTTGTCTCCTCAGTCCCCAGATGTTTGCAGACTGTTATAAAAAGAAGAGGGGATGCCACACAGTGGGAAACATGGCCTTGTCCCAACTTTTTGAGATGTGTTGATGCCATGAAATTTAAAATCAACTTATTTTTCCCTTAAAATTATACATTTTCTCAGTTTAAACATTTGATATGTCATCTATGTCGTATTCTGAATAAAATATTGAAATTTGAAACTTCCACATCATTGCGTTCTGTTTCTATTCACAATTTGTACAGTGTCCCAACTTTTTTGGAATCGGGTTTTTATATATATATATATATATATATATATATATATATATATATATATATATATATATATATATATATATATATATATATATATATTTAAACACTAATTTTACATCTTTGCTGGCAAAGGGAGCTAGACTTGAGCTGGCCTGGGTTTAAACATTGAATTTGACAGTTCAAGGTGATCTGATGTCTCTTATTTGCTGTTGACCTTGTATAATCAGGGCTGTACTGAAATGTCTGCTGTAAGCAATCTCAAGTGAGCTAATCCTTAGCTGGTAGGCCTAATAATACTTCTGTTCTTTTCTCCTTGGATTAATCCTATCTGCTTGTATTGTTCTCTTTGGATAAAAGCGTCTATCATGAATAAATATGGTCCAATAGTGCAGTGAACTAATTATCTTCTACCTACACAATAGTGACATCGGGCCACATATTGGAAAAGCCATTAAAAATATGGCCAATAAGGCCAAATGCGTTTACTTAAATATTAAGTAGTACCAGTACCAGTAACAATCCATGAACCCAAACCAAACATTTACCAAAAAGTGATTCACAAAACAACCGATGAACTCCCATTCTTCAATGATAGTTAAACCTGGAGATGACCTGACTGACCTCCAAACAGATCCATCTCTGATACGGTGGCAACGGGGGCAGGCACTGGCAGCGAGGCAGCAGCTGCTGGTTCAGTAGCAGAGGGAACTGCCTCAGAGAGCGGCGCTTCAGAGCTAGCGGCAGCAGTGGCAGGAGCAGCCAGAGAGTCTGGAACCCCGCCACAGCCAAGCCACAACCAAACCAAAGCATTCAGAAAGAGAGAGGAGGAGAGAGAGAGGCAAGGAAGGGATGAAGACAGGATGAAAGAAAGCTCAGATGAGTTTTTTTGAGGAGAGATTTTAGCAAAATGACTTCATAAAGCTGGATCAAAAAAACAAAACAAAGGAATGCAGATTTGGACAGTAAAAAGTGTGTTCAGAAAGTTCCTGGTAGACAAGGCTCAAGGGTGTCCTGCCCATTCAAATTTTGAGATGATTTTTAAAAAAAATGTAAAAAGTTAAATAAATCTTCGATGGTTAATGATTAGGTTGGTAAATTATTATAGGAAAACAAAATAAAATAACACATTGATTTTTGTATGCTACATTTTAAGTCTTTAAGAACACTTCTTCTATCTAAACTCATTTCTACTCACCCTCACCAAGCAGATCTGACACCAAAGCCAAAAACAGCCAGGAGGAAAAGGGAACGGAATGAGGAAGAAAAGAAGAAGATTGTGTTAGATGAAAACAGATGTTTGATCTCTCCCTGGAACAGCTGATAACCACAATTTTTCTTTCTAAAGAATCTGCAGCTTACAACTGGGACTTGACAAGCTTGGGCAGAAAAGCAGAGAGGGACAGACATTTCCAATTAGTCTGTCATTATAACTCATTAGAATGCCCACTCGATATATATTCCCTTAATTGGCCTAATCTGAGTAGAAAATGATCCATGCAGTGCAGCTCAATAGACTAACTAGCATATAGTGGAGATATGAATGATGAACACTGATAATAACCTCCAGTTTTTTAGTCTCTGTAACAATAAATGCTTGAGTTTTTTGCACAACCTTAACCAGAAATGTGATCAGTTTACATGCCCTGGTAGAACAATATCAAAGAATGTAATAAAAAAACAACAACCCAAAAAAACTCTTCAATCCATGGTGATTGCTGGTGACCATGGCTTATAGCAGCAAAATTACATCAGCTCACCTCCCCATGATGCAGTGGGAACCGCCGAAGCCCCTGCGGTTGGAGCCAACAGATCAAAATCCACAAGATCATTAAAGCCGCTACTATAGAGAGAAAAAGACAAGAGAGAGTGATGCAAATACAGAAAAGGCATTTCACAGAAGGTTGTGTTTTATTATAAGACAACTTACTTGATGGTGGTTGTAGCCGGTGCTGCTTTTGCAGGCTCTGCTGCAGTGGTCTCAGTTACAGCGGCTGCTGCAGCATTGGGCTGTGCCGTTTTGGAAGGAGTACCAACAGGCGTTCCATTACTTGTTGGAGATCCTTTCTATATGTGACATGTTGGATTTACCATTTATTTTATTTAATACAATAATATGAATTATGTCTCATAATACTATATAGTATATTATACAGAATTCTATACGGTACTGTTCAAAAGTTTGAGGTCAATAATTTTTTTTTTTAAAGAAATTAATATTTTTTACTCAGCAGGGATGCATTAAAAAAAACACAGAATCCTGAAAAAACATGCATCACAGATTACACAAAATATTAGGCAGCACAAACATTTTCTACATTAATAATAATAAGAAATGTTTCTCAAGCGGCAAATTAGTGACACTGAAGACTAGAGTAAAGGGTTCGATTCAGCGTTTCAATCACAGAAATAAATTCCATATTAAACTAGAAAACTGTTTTGATTAAATTGTAATAATATTTCATATTTATAGTTACTGTTTTAAATCAATTAAATGCAGCCTTGGTTAATATAAGAGACTACTTTTAAAAATATTTTAAAAGTACTGACCCTAAACTTTTGAATAAAAGTGTAATACCGCATAATTCAATAGTAAAAAAGTTTTATATTACTCACCTTAGTAGGTGACCTAGTGGTAGGAAATGTAAAGAATGTGAGAATGGCTTTTAAATAACTTTGACAAAACATTATACTCAATAACTAAATAAAGGAATTATAATTCATGAATCTTTTCAAACAGCAAGCAGGCATTATGCATTAATGAAAACTAGACAGTCCTACTCAATAAAAAAAAAAAAAATGTTGTAGGAAACAATCCAAAATAAATCCAAGTTATACAATACTAAAAATGACACTATTTATTTTAAATTCATATAATATCAACAGCTGGCATGCACTGGGAATATGGGGTATTCAGTTACAATACAAGTCGGATGACACTGAAATGAAGTCTACCAAATACAAAATCGATCAATTCATATTGAGCAATCGATCAATTCTAGGTTGGCACTGCTAGTACTGTATGTTAAGTTCAGTCCGGTTCAGCGTGTACAGAGTGAACTTAATTATAAAGCTGGACAAAAAATTATTAATTCTATAGAGAGAGGGAACTTTAGCATTTTAAAATGCTGAAACTTAAAACTAAAGTTCAACCATCAGTCTATAGAACTGTGAACACCACAATGACAACATCACCATTACAGTACAAAAATATAATTGTTTAAGTACAAGGGAATTCTGACAAACATTCTGTAGAAATACTTACTCATCACTGTTAACACAAGAAAAGGAGGGACAGCATTACTCTTTGTATAGATTTCATCAGCAGTAGAAATGCTTCATCCATTCGAGATGAAGAAGAGAGACTTATTGTATTGCTTCATATTATTTAGAAGACTTTAAACACTTACACTTTCTTCCCCTCGAGCGTGTTGAGATGTGTCTCCAGAGATTCCAGAAGACTCTCAGGGGCCTACAGAGCCACAAAACAATGCATTGTTAAAGTGACCTACCACTAAGGACACAATGTTTCAGACTACAAAACACAGAAGACAAAGTCAAGCTGCTAACAGTAAATGAAGACAATCATAGGACAAAATATCCTAGAAAAGTACTATAACAGAGTTTTTACTGTAACACAATAAATGTATACAAGTTAACAGACTTAAGTAAGTAAAAAATTCTCCCTGCATGCATGGTTTGGATACAGAGTACAACGCTTTAGTTCATGATCCCAGTGGGGCCCACAATGCACTGCAGCATGCGTTCACTCATGCATTCAGGCACAACAGAGATTCAGAGCACATTATTGGTTAGACATGCCACATAATCGCAGGTGGGTGTATCTCATGGGTAAAAATGTCATGCAGTTACAGCTAAATAGGCCAAACAAATCATACATATAAAAAAAATAATCTGGTCCATTTTTGTGGTTAATTCATGAATAAGAGCTAAATAAAAAGCCTTGGGTCTAGGGTAATGATATTATAGGAGCATCTATTGATTGTCTAGGTCTTGTCAAAATACACACATCTAACAAACATACATGACATCTAATGCCACAAACCCTTTGCAATTCTTAAATCTTGATAACTAAATATTGTTTGATCAGGCCTGGAAAAATATCATCATTAATATCATAAATTCAACTACCTATCAGGTACAGATAGAGTGGGGTGCCTTGTCAGATCTGGTGACCCTGCTGTATGTCTGTAGCTGTTCACATAATACATCATTTTGTAATATCTGTACAAAATAATAATAATGTAAATTAACAACAAATGTATTACTGTATTTGATGCATAAACAACAATCAGAATGGTAAAACAAACAGAAAAATATTACAATAGCTATGTTTCCTTCCAAAGTTGCGAATTTAACTTGTGCGCAAAATTGTTATTAGTCGTTCACTGGTGACGCAAAGTAAATATTATTCAGTAAATGTGTTTCCATGTTTATGTGAATGTCTTCTTTGATTAAAAAAAAAAAAAAAAAAAAAAATCGGCCTCGATTTAGTTTGTTATGCACATATTTAGAGCGTCCATCTGCCTTGTTGGCAGAGGCTATTTACACTAACTCCGCCCACTGACGTCTGGTTAGGTCAGACAAAGTTGTTGAAGACTCTAGCTTGTCAACAGTAGCAATAGTTTAGGGGTAAGGCGCGAGTCAGAGAGTTTTGCTGCAAATCGACCTTTTGCTTAACTTGCTCTCCCTTTTCCTATCACATATCAGATCGGAAAGGCATTTATTTTCAATAAAAATTAAGAAAAGTGGAAACAAAGTGTCTAACGTGTTTAATAACAAAGTGTTTATCAGTTAGGGTTAAGGGTAGATGTTAAATAAATTTAACTTTAAATGTAATTATTTAATAATTTTAACAAATATAATAATTTACACGTTATTATTGCATACCGCTTAATGTACAACAACACTAAGGTGCAAACAGTATCTGCCACTATTTATAAGTGTAAATAGCATCTAACTAATACACTTATTGCAAAGAAAATGTAAATGTATCGCTATTTTCACTTAGTGTAAATAGCATATCGCTAAGAAAACATGCTACTTTTACTTAGTGTGAATAGAATCTATCGCTATTTGCACTTAGTTTTAATAGAAATAGAGTCTATTTACACTAAGTGCAAGTAGCAATACATTATAGATTTAAAGTGGCATATTATATCTTGAAGTAAATGAACCTGTTTTACAGCACCACTCACTTGATGCAGCACTTCAACAGACTCTCAGGCCACATACATGCTGTGATTTCGGTAGGTCACTGATTTCGACACAACACCAGTTTTCAATTACCTGAATGAGCAGTTTGATATATATTGTTGGCATGGATGACAGTTAGTATTAGGAAATACATATATTACAGCAAGATGCCTGATTTGAGTCTTCCTAAGTATAATTAATATATATATAATTCATACAATGATTCCAGCAGTGGCAGCTAAACGAATCCTTCATGGTAGCACTCTCAGACAATTACACTGGTGTCCTAGCAGACAGATTAGTGAGAAGTGCCTCTGAGAATTGAGGGTTCAGCTGAAGTGTTGGCGCAATGCACTGATACACTAACCTCAGGCATACCTTCAACATCTCTCGCCTCCTTTCCCCATTCTATCCATCATACACACACTAACACAGTTACACACACTGTCATAAATATTTACAAAGGAATAATGGAGATTAATTTGCATACAATTAATCCATTAATTACCCTGTGCTCTATACCGAGCAGATAACAGTGATCCTTAAACAGTGTGTTAAACACAAATGTGTGCGCTGTCTCTTTAGCTCCTGTAAGACATGAGAGCTTTTTTTTTGTGACACAAATTAACAAAAAAAATGTTAAGCTGAAAAATGAGTGTTAAAACATTTCTTTTGATTTCTAATTGCAGTGTGAGTGGGAAGGGTTACATCAAGACAGTTTAATAAACAGGAACGGGCTTTTATGAATTTAAACTCAAACTCATATTTCTTCATAGCAGCTGAAAAACAAATAATCTGCAGTTTAATAATTCTGTTTGGTTGTGTAGATTGTGATTGCATGCACAACCGATCACTTAAGGATGCAAACTTGCAAAATGCAACTATCAAAGGATTTCAGTACACTTGAGTCCTTTAAATAGGGTCTAAGAGACTATCTAGGAATAAATTGTGTGAGAACATTAATACGCCCTGTTAAATTTAATCAAATTTTCTGAGCTACACAGCTGTGCATCCCAGGCCAAAACCCAATTCCAACCACTGCCAAATCCAGAACCCAGGCAGTCATGCACGTCTCCCTCCAGCACGTCCTGAACTCGGTCGCTGATCCAGAGTATCTGAAGGCAACCATCCTGCCCTGACATCACGCACAGCATGCTTTCAGAGCAAGCCTCCCTGTTTCTGCCAGCATGAAAAACTCTCCTAATTTCATAACAGAGCTTCCACAACCGCAAAAACAATTATAACCTTCTGTTTGCAAGCTTTTGAAAGTTTGAATTTGGTGTTTTTCATGAATAGAGCACAAAACAGGAGACTGAAACTATTAAAAAAATTAAGTCATTTTTATTATTTTCAATAAATGGAAAGGTGACAGGAGGTGGGTATTTTATGGGCAGTTATTTTTTTAAATATTATTATAATTTAAAATAATTATTTATTTTACAACACATATATATATAAATATATATATACATATATATATATATATATATATATATATATATATATATATATATATATATATATATATATATATATATATATATATATATATATATATATATATATATATATATAGTTTACATTTTACAATTTCACTGCCGGTTGTTTATTCTGTATATAACTGTGTATGTGACAAATAAAACTCTTGAATCTTGAATATATATATATATATAAAATAAATAATTATTATAGATTTTAAATTATTAAATGATTATTTTTATTATTCATTTTAAATTATTAATTATTAAATAATCACAATAAAAAGCACGAGTAACAAATTTGCAAGCATATTTAGTCTAAATTAAGCTGTCACTAAATAGGGCTTTGCTTTTAGTGATGAACATACATTTCTATTGATTTCAAAATAATATTTGTTATTTTTGGGGGTTGAAATCTAGACAGAGGCTGTCAACACAACTATGCTTGCAAAATAAATAAATAAAATATAAAATAACTATAAAAATAAAAATAATTGAAAAAAAGTCAAATATTACATCTTGGGTGTCACAAATGTAAAAATGTAAATTATTTTGTAATACAGAGAAAATCACGTTAACAAGCTTGCACACAAAAGGCAAAAATCACCAAAATCATAAGAGCTTTTACAAAAGAAAAACAAGTAATTTGTGCTTTTAATGTTCATTAAAACAGTGTTAATGTTCATATTAAAACAGGAGACACTAAAGTGTTCCATATTCATGGAAAGCGACAGTTATTTTCATATTTTGCTCATCCAAAAGGGAGGCAGTTCAATAATCCATTAGAGAGAAATTTACTGAAATTCCCAAAATTGTCAGACGTCTTTAAATAGTTTTTATGCAGTTTTTGGTTTCGCTCAACATATTAATGGGTCTTAATGATTGTGGAAACTCTATTCTTGCCGATTCTTCAGTGGGATGCAAATGTGGCTGCAGCATAAGTTCTTGTCTCAGACAGCAAGCATTGCTGCTACTACGCTCATGATCCTTCAGTCACATCCAAGTTCACTCTGAAATGAGATTTTGTGTGCAGTTTATTTAATAAGCACTAATGAGGATTGGCTTTTGCTCTCTCCTCATCTGCAGGATTTTCCTAAGTGGAAAGCACCACACACTACTCACACTCTCAGCCTGTGTGATCAATCTGCACCGCTGAAATAAGAAGACAGGTACAGAATCTGTCAATCAGCCGGGGGGCACAGGACAGGATGGATCCATGGAACACGCACCCTTCTGACAAATGCCCCATCATGAGAGAACAATGAGCACTTATAATGTAGCGCATGGATGTCTATGACTGGCCCAATGGCCGGGAAAGGGTAACAACTTCTCAATTGTCTAAAACTGCTGGGATTTCTCGGATTTGACACATGCAACACATGTTAAGACAACACCACAACACTGACGTGCATTGTTAGTACTGACGTATAGAGTATTGGCATCATGAGGAAGGCGGGAAATGCAACTTAAACAGAGCCTTACCTGAGTCAGTTCAGGAATATCGTTTTTGTCAATTCCCACTTGCTGTTGGGCAAAAAGGAGATTATATGACATAACCTATGAACTACAAATGCAAGTTTCACTGAACATTTTATAATTACAAAAAAATACATGGTTTACCTCAGCAATTTTGAGGAACTCTGAGACTCTGGTCATTCGTGTCAAGAATCTTTTATAGATTTCCAATGCGTCTTTGCATTGTCCTTTCTTCATCTGGAAAAATTTCTCTAAAAATGAAATCATAGCAAGTCATACAGTTGTGTAAAATCTTGCAGACTGTTAATATGCCATCTTTGCAATCTGAAAAACAACATCACTAAACTTAAAAAACTTAAAAAAAAAAAAAACTTGCCTAAAAGATTAATGATGCCATCATTGTAACAGGCGTACAACTTGATCAGATCCTTGAAGAGCAACAGGAAGGCAGCATTGATCACCCCGTTTACAAGATCTTTTGGATGAACCTGAAACAATAAAGCAAGAGAATAAGAATGAAAGGTAAACTCTTAAAAATAAAGGTTACAAAAGGGGGGTTTCACAGCAATGTCATTAAAGAACCATTTTTGGTTACTCAAATAACCTTTCAGTTTTTAAAAGAACCATTTTTTTTCTTATCTAAAGAACCTTATTCCACTATAAAGAATCTTGTGTACGATGGAAAGGTTCCATGGATGTTAAAGGTTCTTCATGGAACCATCAATGCCAATAAAGAGCCTTTATTTTTAAGAGTGCAAGTCAAAGAAATTATTGTTTCTACAAGCTGAGAATATATTTATTCACCAGCTGTCAAAACTATTCAGCTGTCTTACAGCAAAATGCTTTAGTGAACATAAAATGCAGACTGTATTACATTTTAAATCGTAAAAACATGTCACAGATTTGTATCTTGCAAAAGTTTGCCCTAACTAGACGTGATGCTAGTCAAGTCTGAAACCCGTGTAAAGCATCAGGTGTTAATACAGCCTGTGATGATGACAGTAAGCAGACTCACGTCAAACTCCAGCAGAGCATCGATCTGACTCTGCAGCGTGGGCATGCCTTTCAAGAGCTTGTCTGTAGACATTGTTCTCATCACACCATCAGCACTGAGAAACACACACACATTCACATGGCATTCGTGGTAAAAAAAAAAAAAAGACATGTCACTTATATTTCTGAATATAATCCAGAAACAGGTATAACAACAATTCTTGGCACCCTTACTGTAATTTTTGTAGGCCATGGAACATAGGCACATTGATGTACAAGCTTTGGGACTGTCCAAAATTTGTGGGATATAGTGCTAGATGTTGTGTACAATGTCACTAGGATACATTTTCCCAAGCATCCTGTTCTTCTATTGTTGAATGATAATTCTCAATGTCCTCCATTCATGGCTAGCTGCCATGAATGTTACAAAGAAGATATTAGTTCAACATTGGAGTTTTTGTAATATGTATGTTGTAACTTAATTACAAAAAAAAAAAAATACATAAATATATAAAAAAAGAAAAATTAATATATATAAAAACACATGGATATTTGACATGAAATACATTTGGAAATTTAGCATCTCATGGTATGAACCTTTAAAATGTATTTGTCGTACCATATGAAAATGAGGTAGTGATTAAAAATTGTAGAAACGGTAACTTTACGGTGTGTGTGTTTGAGTTGTTAGCCATGAGCTGCCATTGTGTTTGGGATGTCAGCCAGTTTATATGCTGTAGCTTCTTCATTGTGTTTGCAATGAGACCTTGATCACTAACATACAGTAGGCAGCCTCTGAGTAATAGCCCATTTTACTTATCATAGGTCTTACACACCCACACACACACACACACACACACACACACACACACACACACACACACACACACACACACAATAATTCCAAGGGAGCACACATATGTGATTGTGATTTCTACAGCAGCATCACATGGCTCTTTTTGAGGTTGTCCTTGAGTTCCCAGCATCCCACTCAAATCTGTTACTGTGCAGTAGTGTTAGCTCAGGGCACAGCCATGTAGCAGAAGATTCATTTACCCTTTCTTCACTCGGCCAAAGTCGAAAGCCATCTGTCTGTATGCAAACGCCTTCTCATTCAGATACCTGCTGTAGCGTCTTATAAACGTTGACATGTCATAACCTGAAACATATATGCAGTGGGCATGACAAAAAAGTTGAATAAATAAGAACTGTCAACATTTGTTAATTTAAGAATAGTGCAGAGTAGTGCTCACATAACTTTTTATAGTGATTTAATGCCACACAAAAAGATTTTGACTGGCAGCTGCTGTCACAGCATAAAATATTACTTACCATGAGAGCCAGTTTTGTCCAAAAAATTACTAAGATTGAATAGGGTGTTCCTGGAGGCCAGGTACTGGATGAACCGCTGGTAAAAAAAAGACAAAAATGCTATCTTTTTCATGCGCATTCATTATTATATTTTCAGCATACATGGAATTATAACTCAGATGTAAGACAAAAGGCTACAATTTCAATACTGCACTCAATTAATAAAAAGGTCCAATCAGCAATTGACAGAGATACATAAGAAATGCAGAACTACGTATGAATACTGCAGTTCAGTGAAGAAAGAGAATTCACTGCTACCAAACCGATATCATCATCTAATGATTAATCACTCAGAACTCACATTAAAGCTTTCAGTGGGAGTGAATGCAAATATGGATATAATGGCAGAGGCTTTATCAAGAAAGACCAGCACACTCACTGCAGCCTTCAGTTACAAACACATTTATGCAGCTTGACACATTTAATGAAAAACAGTAGGCAAACAAGACTAGAGAAAACAGAAATGAAAAGCAAATGGAAATTGTTGAATAAAGTCATTATTTTTACGCCCAAAAAGTATTCTCATCACTTCATAAAATTAAGGTTGGTCCACTGGAGTCACATGGACTATTTTAACCATGTCTTTACTACCTTTCTGGGCCTTGAAAGTGTTCATTAAATAGCTGTCTATGGAGGGGTCAGAGAGCGCAAAGATTTCATCAAAAATATCTTCATTTGTGTTCCGAAGATGAACGAAGGTCTTACAGGTTTGGAACGACATGAGGGTGAGTAATTAATGACAGAATCTTTCATTTTTGGGTGAACTAACCCTTTAACCCATGTAGTTACCTTATATTACCAGTACTTTCTTGGGTAACTACACTGTAAGTAAAATATGTGCTGTAAAATAAAGTGTAACCAAAACTATTTGTCCAAAAGGTAAGGAACATATGCTTAGTTTAAGATATATTGAGATCTTAATAAATCTTAATTCTTAATATTATCTTAATATATATTCTCTACAGACAAGCGTTATTATCTGATGTAATTTCTCAAGTCTCAATTTCTCAGTCTCAAGTCTTGATTAGATATTTTTAAATGGAAAACTACTGATGAAAGAAAGCAATTTATTGCATGTTTGGTTCATGAATTCTGGTATAAAACTATGAAGGTAAAGGTATATATTATTTTATTTATTTATTTTATTCTTTTCAAGGTGATTTTTGGAGGGTTAAAATATTAAGATTTCAACTAAAACACAAATCAAATCTATCCCAGCATTACATCATCTCTGTGTGCTGTGCCTTTTCAGTTCTGCCAGTCAGAGTTTAACTGATGTGTCAACTGATCAATACAGAAGCTTTTGGGGAGATGAAGCTATATAATGTACCTAACAGTCAGGTCAGTTAGGTCAGACTACTAACCAGTTCAAATATCCATGTGTCAAGGTATACTTCCCTTATGTATCTATAGAAGCACAGTGCCTGATGTTACAGAAACACAGGGTGTTATCTATGTTATAGAAACACACTCTTTCAAACAACTTAATGTTTGTCTGACTATCCAGCTGCACCTCTATCTCTCCTTGCGTTGATATCCACAATAACGAATTAAACATTATGGGGAAGATTATGAAGCAGTGCATCTGTCCCCTCAGATAAAGTAGTCTTGTCAGGTCACATTCATAGCTGAGTAGCTCTCTTTAATTAAAATATTGGAAAATGAGCTCATCTACTATATATTATTGTTATGACATATATTGTATGTCATATAGTATTTTCCCTCATTGCTTATTCAGCAGAATGAAAGTCAATGCTTGTAGAAGTAATCAACACTCTGCATAACTTTACATAATACATTTATATAATAACATGCACATGAGGAGACCATCACTTTTAGCCTTGGACGATTTTTGGACCTCTCTTACTCAAAACAAAAGTGTTACCACAAGACGAACAACATTGTCAATGTATTCAAATGCTAATATATGGATTCATTTACTCATGAAAAATTTAAAATCACATGAAAAATTTGATCATGAATGTGATCTGAATTAAAAAATTGAATTAAAAATGAAAGAAAAATCACAGAACGACAGTTGAATACATATGGAATACAAATGGAAGTTTATTTAGGTATCAAATACATTACTGTTCAAGAGTTTGGAGATTTCCTTTTTAATTAATACATTTATTCAGAGAGGATTCATTAAAATGCTCAAAAGTTATAGTAAAGAATTTTTCATGGTTACAAAAGATTTCTGTTTCAAATAAATGTAAAAAAAAAAATCCTGGAAAATCAGCATATTAGAATGATTTCTGAAGTTAAGTGACACTGAAACCTGGAGTAATGATGCTGAAAATTCAGCATTGCCATTAAAGAAATAAATTACATTTTAAAATATATTAAAATTGAAAATGTTGTAATAATAATAATTCACGATATTACTGTTTTTACTGTATTTTTGATCAAATAAATGTAGCCTTGGTGAGCATAAGAGGAATCTTTCAAAAGCCCATTCACTAATAATTGCGTACATTATTCATATTTATAAGCACATTTGAACTTCTCACAAAAGCTTTCCTAATTCACAACACGTGTACACACATTCATTTGTTCTTGAACTTGTTCTAATGTTCATGTATTCTGAGGTTAGTAATTTACATAATATACGCCCAAACCAGCTCCATATAAGGGCTTTCCACATGTCCAGAGAAACTTATAGGCAGGGGCCACATGTGTGTGGTCCTGAAAACCCTATGTTATGGGGACAAAATGTCCCCACAAAGACAAGGATTTTGGATATTGCCATCCTTGTGGGGACATTTCGTCCCCATAACATAGGGTTTACCAGGACCACACATAAACATGTGGCCCCTGTCCTCCAACCGTGTCTTTTGGAAAATATTTTGGTCTCCATGAGAATAGCTTATAAATCAGAAAAGTTTTTCAAACAAGAAACAAAAACAAAACTTTTTTCCCATGTTTATAAGGCCACAAACTTATAGTATGTGATTATAGCGTATGTGATTATTGCGTAAGTGTGGTTTAAGTTGTTCTTACATTTTATTTTGAAAGTTAGGTAACACTTTAGTTTAGGGTCCAATTCTCACTATTAACTAGCTGCTTATTAGCATGCATAAGGATATTGTCTGTTTATTAGTACTTAGAAAGCACATATTAATGCCTTATTCTGCATGACCATATTCTACATCCTTAATTCGTACCCAACACTTAAACTTAACAACTACCGTACTAACTATTAATAAGCAGTAATTAGGAGTTTATTGAGGCAAAAGTCGTAGTTAATAGTTAGTTAATAGTGAGAATTGGACCCTAATCTAAAGTGTGACCGAAATGTTTTGGTGAATTATTATTTGTTTGTGAAAAAGTTTTTATGCAGATTTCACACAAAAAATTGTGCGCACTCAGGTTTAGTGAATGAGACACAGAGTATATAAATATATGAGATTGCTTAGTTATTTCCGCAAGAATTAATATTCACTAGCTACGCCTTTGCTATTCCATGACGTCACAACCAGCATGTCCATGTGCACACTTCCATAATTGTCCCCACCACTTTTTATAACATAGTGATTCTTATTCATATGCAGCCAGCCCGCATATATGTGGCTTCATATTTATTCATTATTATCCTTTGTAGCTGCATAGCTCTCTGAATTTCTATCAGTTCCTCTCATGCTCTCAGTTCCTTCACCCTCCATTATCATTCATTTTTCTTGCTCTTTATCTCATTCTGCCTTCCACTGCCATCTGCCTTTTCACTCTCCGATGTCTCTGTCACCGCACAGCGCCAGCCTTGACTGAAAGAGTAAACTGCGCTTTCAGAAAGAGAGAGTGAGAGAGGGCTGGAGCATCTGCCCGCCTGTCTGTCTCTGCTCCTATTGTGAGCCTGATGGGTGTGATAATGGTGATGGAGTGGAAGCAGGAAGGCTTTGAGTGCAATAGGTGGTCAGCTGTGGGTATAAGCTCCTCAGAAAATTGTTAAAATTTAAGGAAAGGCTTCACAAGTGTTTGTTTTACTGTTTATGTAGGATAAATATTATGCAGACCCTGCATTAACATCTTTCAATGATGAAAAACATCTGCAGCCCAAGCCAGAATCAATTCGAAAAAACACTTTCAAACCACTTTTCAATTGCAACGTTGAGACATTTATATATATTCAGAGCATTCTGAAATGGGAATTACGAAGTTAGTACAGTATTTTTCACAAACAACAAAAGACAATCTGCTTTTAATTTTTAAGTGTCACCAATATAAAATATAAAACTTTGCAATTTAATGTATTTTAAAATGTATTTTTCCTGTGATGGAAAACCTGTATTTTCAGCAACCATTACTCCAGTCTTCAGAGTCAAATGATCCTTCAAATATCATAATATGCTGATTTGGTGCACAACAAGTTATGTTTCTTATTATTATCGATAATAGTTGTTCTGCTTAATACAATTTGTGGAATGGTGATACATAATACATTTTTAAGGATTCTATTATGAATAGAAATGTCAAAACAACAAATTAATTTGAAATGGAGTTTTGAAATAATCGTAAAAGTGTCACTTTTGATCAATTGACTGCATCCTTGCTGAAAGTATTCATTAAAAAAATCTTACTGACCCCAAGCTTTTGAATGGTAGTGTATAAAACCACTTTAAGAAAGAATGCATATTTTGTCTAATTGAGATAGTTAGAACTGCATGGACTGAAATAATTTCAGCACCACACACAACTATCCATAACCTTGCCTGATGCTTTGTCTTCATATTAATCTGTTTCATTTAAAATATCATGACATTGCCTTGAAGCTTGTTTACCTTACCTTGTAAATAATATTGCAGCAATCAGCTGCTTGCTTCTTACCTCATTGCCATGGACCATCAGGTGGTGAGTGGCGACCAAAGCCTTGAAGACCACAATCCAGCTAGCATTCCCTGCTCTCTCAAACAGCGTATCAGCCATCTGGGGAATATTGACATTGGACTCCTGGGTTGCCTGGATCAAATCTGTAAGGGAATATGAAATGCAAATTAAAGGCTTAACTTGAACTCATAACAGTTTAAAAGCAGTGGGCATAACACAGACCAGGACATCAGGGTAAGAGTAACACACACTCTTTCTCGGTTTCTGAATTGTGCTTAGCATGCTAGCATATCAAACATTTAAGACATTTAGGGTCAGAGAGTAAAATTATGAGAGAGTTCACAAATCTCTTGAATCCATTACAGTTAGAATGCTCATAATAGCTATAGTTTTGGACATATAGTATCCATAAAGAACGGCCTAAACTCGACAATGCAGATATGAAGGGAACAGAACAGGTGATTAATATTACAGCGCTGTAACTTTGAATAATGCAGGGTGATGGCAACTCTGTGGTGCACCAGTGCATTACAAAACAGCTCTTTTGACTTGTCATTCAGTGTGACATCTGACAAAGCAGCAAAATATGCTAAAAGAGAGAATTAGAGAGACATGAGAGAGAGGTATGAAAAAGAATACATAGATAAACAGACAAAAAGAGTTAGATAGACAAATGGACAGAGTTGGAGAAATAGGTAGTTAGATGGACAGAAAGACAAACTATTAGATAGTCACACTCTAAAAAATGCTGGGTTGAAAATGGACAAACCCAGCAATTGGGTTGTTTTAAGCAAACATTTAACACAACAGCTGGGTTAAAACAACCTATTTACTGGGTTAAAACAACCCAGTTGCTGGGTTTGTCCATTTTCAACCCAACTTGGGTTGTTTTTAACCCAGCATTTTTTAGAGTGTAGACAAACAGACAGAGAGACCAACAGAGAGTTGGACTGGTAGGCTGTAAAACATATAGTTGGAGCGTTACAAAGACAGATAGTTAGTTAGATATATAGAATGATAGTTGGATACTTACAGTTATATAGACTGTTAGACAGACAGCTGGATAGTTAGACAGATTGTTAGACAGAACGACTAATACAGTAGACAGATGGATAGTTAGTTGGAGAGACATGCAGATAGTAAGACAGACAAACAGTTGGTGAGTTAGATAGTTAGACAGTTAGATATACAGACAGATAGACAGTTAGATAGACAGACATACTGACCATCAGACAGACAGTTAAATAGACAAAAAAAAAAAGGCATAGAGGTAGACAAACAGATAAACAGATGGATAGACAGATTATGAGATGTCTGTCTGTCTAACTATCTATCTGTCTGATATAGACACATTGTTAGACAGACGGATAAGTAAGTATTTCAGTAGCACTATCTTTTATAGTCCCGTTCCCCAATACTATATACTTATTATAGTAATTACAATAACTGGATAATAACTGAACTAACTCTGAACCTACCCTAAACCTAAACCTTAGTTACCTTATATTACCAGTACTTTCATAGGTAAGTACACTGCAACTGATGTTTCTCTTCTCTGTGTCTATCGCTTTCTGTTTCTATCACATCTTCACAACAGGAGGAAGTTCACACACACACAGATTTCTATCAGCATGATCATGACAAAGCATCCTGCTCTCCTTCTACAGACCACACATATACTATCCATCCTTCACCATGAACTATACATCACAACACACTTCCTGAAACCTGGGTTCAAGTATTATTTTTACACACTGACAAGTACTGTAACCGTGTCTCAATAATTCCAATATCATTCTATACCTGTATACACTGTAAAAATTGACAGGAATTTACAGAAGACTATTATTTTACAGTAAATTACCATAGTCAGAAATGTACTGTGAAATCAGTGCATGCTAGGTAATTTTCTTACAAAATACTGTGAACCAACAGCAGAATGATGCTGATATCACAGTAACTTACTACTCTTGTTTTACTGTGATTCCACATTATAATGTAGTCTTTAACCATGACACTGTAAGAAATGTAATTATTTATCACTGTAATTGTTTTGAAGTCACCATAACGGTAATCAGTGTTCCATTAGCCATTTTGTTCCATTTTTGAGATCTTGAGATCTGTATTCATAATCAAATTTATGTTCTAGCCAAGTCAGGAATGCGACAAATAAAAATATTTGTTAAAATGATGACAAGCTAGATTATGAAATAGTTTAGTCAAGGTATTCTTAGCATGAATATGAAGATTTTGTTTTAGTATTATTTAAGTATGAAGATTTACCAGTAACGTATTTCAAATTCATGACTGTTTGCAGATGTATCTTTCACAACAGTGAAGCAACTGCTGAGATTCATCTATGACATCATCTTATAAGCATCACCTAATGATGCACAGACATCAATACTTAACATACAGTGACACTTACAACATAAACCAACAACACAAACAAAAGCGAAACAGAAAATAGGTTCAGGAGCACAGATAAAACCAACAAGAACCAAGAAACTTGATATAGCATAATATATACATGCCGCACTGCATGCTGGGTACCTTTACATGCACTGTAGAAATACAGTGTGATGTTGTTTGCTTACAGTAAATTGTGTTTTCCATTATTGTAAACTTTTTTAGTGCAGTTAGCAAACGGCAACCTCCCCCAGTTTCTCTTGAATCCAACACGGAAGTGACTTAAACTGCAATTCGTCAACTGGCCACTAGAGACAGGCTCCAAAATGGAGTTAAACCTGTCTCTCCCCCTTGTTAAAACGGGCAACTTTTCTGCAGAAATTTTATTTGTACAGTCTGGTACAAAAATTGGTTTTGGTCTATACAGCTAATTTTGCCCTTCATGACAACTGTGGGCGGGGTGAATTTTTTTATAACTCATCCGTTTAAATTATATTAAGCCTTAAAGTTCTGCATAATTAAGGGCGTGGCCACTTGATTTGACAGGTGACAGGTGGATTGCAGCTATGGATGAGCTAGGCGTGCATGGTTTCAGCAACCAGGCACCTCAGCTCCACCCACGTCCTGCCTCTTTGCCCATTTTCAGTTATCCAGGAGTGACGCGCAGTGACGCGCTGCCAAGATGGTGCACGACTGACTTTAGGCTTCAAAGGCTCTTAATATACTATAATTTCACATTAAATTGTTTAGCAGTGTATGATTATAATCTAATTAAGAGATGTTGGAACAATGACTTGCAGCCTCATCTCTCATCACACAGGAAATAATATTATAGGGTGGAAATACACCAGGCTATGGGATGCAGTCACCTTGACTGAAAGAGGAAGGGTACACATTCACGTACAAGATGAGATTACATAACCACATAATAATAGCCCTCCCTCTAAAAAGGCTTAAAAATCCTGGTTTAACACCTTAAAGCACATTACTGATGGGATGAAATTGGAGGTCAAATCCGCCTTGAAATGGTAGACATAAGAGCCATTTTAAAAATCTTACCAACCCCACACTTTTGAATGACAGTATATACAAGATGTGTTCTTTCACATCATTTTCAGTACCCAGTGCTCAATTCTTCTGTTAGTATACCATAAACCAAATGGCTCCTTAAAGAGTTTGGTAATAAAGCAGGTTTATTTAGTCACAAAAACTTTGTAAGATGTAAAGAATCGATGCAAAGAGGTAGAAAATCTACTGATGTACCAGGCATTTTTTTGTATTTGTTTTTGTCCCTTTACCGGGGGAATTATGAAACAAATTTGAAACAAGCTTGAAACAAATTATAATCACATATGAGTCATACTGTAATAAAAGTTTGAGTTTTGTGCAGTAGGATTTCAGAGGACACAGTATCTCTGACTTAGCCTTCGCTTCCTAAATTATTTACGGAGAGTGATGAAAGGCTGTGGGTGGAGAATCAGTAGTAGAGTCAGATATGACACATCTCACGGTTTGCACTACACCACAGGAATGCTTACACAAAATCCAGAATAACTAAACAAATAAACACCTTGCTAAGACGAAGCGCTGTACGCAATACACAAATGGTATCAGAGCACAGCAGTCAAACAGTAAACGCAGTGCACTGCCAGCTCATATAGCAGGCTAGAAAACTACCCTGCAGCCTCACGGCCTCTGATGTGCTCCCAAACTATTATCGACCATCAACTTGGCCCACAGGCCACTTTCCCTGTTCAATAACAGGACCAAATTACAGTATCGGTAGCAGATCCATCGGCCACACATACACTTTTGTTTTTCTATCATGGTGGGACTTTTCATTGACGTCTATTTTTTCTATTGAGCTATTGATAATCAGCTAGTGCTTCCTATGACCTTTGTAACTGATGTCAAAATCGAAGTCAATATTCAAAGTCTATCCTAGTCTATCCTATGATTTTTGCTTTTGTCCTTCTGCTAAAATGATAACAAGAAGACAAGCTTGTTTTTAGCCACAATTGAATAAAATCTAATTTATATCAAATAAATATTGATTTTTTTATCTTAAAGGGATAAAGGGATTTTTATCTTAATGCTATTTCATGCATTCTGACTTATTTACACTGTTAAAGAGTTGGATTCTCATGCTAAACATGGCCAAAATAAAAATTAAAAACGTGTTGGACGCATGACGGAGTATTTCTGTGCCAAATACACTCTCAGAAAATAAAGGTACAGTGCTGTCACTGGGGCGGTACCCTAAGGTACAAAAGTAAAAAGGTACATCTTTGTACCTTACTCACCCCTAAATGGTACATATTAGTACCTTAAAAGGTACATAGTAGTACCTTTTCAGTTTTGTACCTTAGGGTACCGCCCCAGTGACAGCACTGTACCTTTTTTTCTGACAGTGTACACTCCTTCCGGATTCATGTACCCCTTGTCTCGTCCATGAAAATAATTTTTTTTTTTTTTTTTTTTTAATCAATCAATATTTATCCTATATTAATTAATGATTTCTACTTAATAAAACTATTGTTTGATTGTTTATTATAATTTACACTTGTTCTCTAAAGTTTGTATTTGATCCCAGTAACAGTGTTTACTCATTTCCAGGGATGAAATATGGATTTGTCTTTCATTTATATAATTTCCTTTTATTGAAACACTAAAGAATAAGATGAATATTTCCTGTTCTTCTCTCTGAGGAGAAGAACATATTATCTGTATGTTTTGGAGAACTATGTTGTTTTCAGTTGACGCTCCACCAACTCCAACCTTGGAGAACCTGTGTATCTGTGTATGTGCGCTCGTATTCTTTGTTACAGATCAGTATTGGAGGTGGATTACGAGCATCCTAGGAGATGGGTGTACTTGTTTTGTACTTGTACTGTTCCAGACCTGGAAGGTCACTGTGTGCCTAATTCAGGGGGGAAAGCGTCAACAAGTGATCTATGGAGACGTGCATCTGATTAACTGACCATGTGTGGAGATTTACTATGTCTATCTATTTTCTCTTAGCCAATCAGAAACAATGTAACCTAAAGCTAGACCTTGGAAAAGAGTATAATTGCTGTGTAAAATGTATGTACGCAGAGAACGCGGCCTACGAACTCCTTGTGAGACTTGAAGCTGGCTTCTGCTGATGAAACTGCAAACTATTCTTCAGCATATTTTTTTTTAATTAATCACACCCTTCATTTGGTCTTCATTCTTCACAACTGGTCTTGGGCCCTGTGTTCCCTAACAGGCACTTCAACCAGAGCGAGATCACGTCCATCAACGAGCTTCGTTCAGGTTACAGAAGCCGTCGGCAGCGCTGTCATTTTTTTAGACCACAAAATCAACAATGTCACCAAAGAAGTGTGTTTTTGGTTGTGAATAACCCTGTTCAGCTCCCCAAATAACCCAGCTTTAAGGAAACGGTGGATGTTCTTTTGTTCCCGGTCATGAATTGAAACCGCAGGCGGTGAGTGAAACTGCATCAAATGTCTGTGTTTTGCTGGCAATCGGCGCGTAAGTGCATATAATGTAAACAACACAAACGTTATCCAGGGATAATGCTATGATGTATTGTGTGTGTCATAGGTGTGTGTGTGTGTGTGCATGACTCTTTAGCCTCTTTATATATATATATAAGGGGTCGACCAATTATCAGCGTGGCTGATTATCGCCGCCAATATTAAGCATTTTTATGGTTATCGGTATCGTCATTTTCAAAACCGATTTGCCGATAAAATAATTTTGAAATGCTCACGATCTGGCTCTGATCCAGCCATCTCTGTCAGAGCACACCGTTCTGTGACCTAGACTATTGCCAGCCCATCACCCATCTGATTTGTTGGGAGTCACGAGTCCGGCCAATCAACATGGAAGGCTGAAGGCACTGAAAATGTTGTGCTCTCACACCGAAAGCACTTGCTAACAGGAGCTGTGCAGTAATCACAAAAAGATAAGGCAGCAGTGATCACTATCAACTTGTAGTGATTTAAGTTGCATTAAATCACTACACTGAAGTTGCAAAACACTTCAATATAATCTATTTAATGACAAGCAACCCTGTTTCCAGTTATACTGTGAATTCCCAGTCAATGTCCGTCATTGCAAGTCAAGTCAAGTCAAGTCAGTTTTATTGTCACATCACCAAAGCACATGTGCCTTGGAGAGTGAAATTTTTGGGAGCGTGCTCCAGACAATTGCAGTAACAGTTAACATAACCATACAACCTTAAGCAGGTAAAAACAGAAAAAAGTGCAATGTGCACATACATATAGTTAGTACACGATTCAAGATTCAAGAGTTTTATTTGAATCTTGAATCTTGAATCGTGTACTAACTATATGTATGTGCACATTGCACTTTTTTCTGTTTTACCTGCTTAAGGTTGTATGGTTATGTACAACCAACACACAGTGTACTATTGGACATACTTACAGTCAGTACTACATTACACATTATACTCTGAAAGTACATGCATACAGTTAGCACCACGTTAAACACTATACACATTAAACACTATACACATTAAACACCATACACAAAATATACATGTTAAATACTATACACGTTAAATACTATACACATTAAACACTATACACATTAAACACTATACACAGAATATACACATTAAGCACTATACACATTAAACACTATACACATTAAACACAATACACAGAATATACACATTAAGCACTATACACAGAATATACACATTAAGCACTATACACAAAATGTACACATTAAACACTATACACAATAAACACTATACACAGAATGTACACGTTCTACATTATTGACATTTATACGTATAAAATGATGATGATTGTATGTGAACTGGATACAGAATGTCATGAGTGTGCATCGGATGTATCCAGTGGTAACCGGTAGATAGTGCGGTGATAAATGAAGTGTGTGTATATAGTCCAGTGTTGACTGTTATAGTTGAGTGCGGTGTGTGGCATGCCATATTGTGGGAGTATGCTGTAGAGAGTATTAGTTTTGAGCGTTCAATAGTCTGATAGCCTGAGGGAAAAAGCTATCCCTAAGTCGGCTAGTGCGGGATCGGATGCTGCGGAGACATCTTCCTGAGGGCAGCAGAGAGAGCAGTCTGTGGGACGGGTGGCTGGAGTCACTGATGATCCTCTGGGCCTTCCTTGCACACCGCCTGGTGTAGATGTCCTGGAGGGAGGGAAGCTCACCTCCAACAATGTGGCTGGCAGTTCGCACGACCCTCTTCAGAGCTTTACGGTTGCCAGCGGTGCTGTTTCCGAACCAGGCCGTGATGCAGCCCATCAGGATGCTCTCTATGGTGCACGTGTAGAAGGATCTGAGGATGCTGGGGCTCATTCCAAACTTCCTCAGCCGTCTCAGGAAGAAGAGGCGTTGATGTGCCTTCTTCAGCACTGCGTCAGTGTGTGTGGACCAGGTGAGATCCTCACTGATGTTGACACCGAGGAACTTAAAGCTGTTAACCCGCTCCACTGGTGTCTTGTCGATGGTGATGGGTTTGTGTTTTCTGCTCTGTCTCCTGAAATCCACCACCAGCTCCTTGGTCTTGTCGGTGTTGAGTGAGAGGTGGTTCTCCTGACACCATTTAGTCAGAGTGCTCACCTCCTCTCTGTAGGCCGTCTCATCGTTGTCGGTGATCAGGCCTATCACCGTTGTGTCATCGGCGAATTTGACAATGACGTTGGAGCTGTGTGTGGCTGTACAGTCATGTGTATAGGGGAGTACAGGAGTGGGCTGAGGACACAGCCCTGAGGAGCACCAGTGTTGAGGGTCAGAGGGGATGATGTGTTGTTGCCCATTCTGACCACCTGACTTCAGCCTGTCAGGAAGTCCAGGATCCAGCTGCACAGAGATCTGTTTAGTCCCAGAGTCTGGAGCTTCGCAACAAGTGTAGTGGGCACTATGGTGTTAAATGCTGAGCTGTAGTCCACAAACAGCATTCTCACATAGGTGTTCTTGTTTTCCAGGTGGGAGAGAGCAGTGTGTAGGGTGAAAGCAATAGCATCATCTGTAGAACGGTTACTACGATATGCAAATTGTAGCGGATCCAATGATGAAGGCAGCACAGAGCAGATGTGATCTCTGTTGAGTCTCTCAAAGCACTTGCTGAAGATGGGTGTGAGAGCAACGGGCCTCCAGTCATTTAAGCAGGTGGTTTTGCTTTTCTTTGGTATTGGCACAATGGTGGATTTTTTTGAAGCACGAGGAACCACAGACAGACAGAGGGAGAGATTGAAAATGTCTGTGAAAACACCGGCTAGTTGTAATGCGCATGCTCGGAGCACGCGGCCGGGGATGCCATCAGGACCCGCAGCCTTCCGGATATTTACCCGTCGGAAGGATCGGGTTACATCCGCGACGGAGACGGTGAGTGCACTGACATCTCCTGCAGCAGCTGCAGGAGCGCGCTCTGTGTGGGCGGTGTTGTGAGCCTCGAAACGAGCATAAAAGTTATTCAGCTCATCCGGTAGAGAGGCGGCAATGTTCACAGTAGCTGGTTTATTCCCTTTAAAGTCTGTGATGTTATTGATCCCCTGCTACATACTTCTTGCATCGTTGGTGTTGAATTGATCTTCAACTTTGTTTTTATATTGTCTTTTTGCGGCTTTGATGGATTTTCTGAGATCGTAACTGGTTTGTTTGCGATCATCAGCATTACCGGATTTAAAAGCGGATGTTCGTGCTGACAAGGCTGCTTGAACATCGCTATTTATCCACGGTTTTTGGTTGGGGTAGATACGGATTGTTTTAGTCGGCACAACGTCTTCTACACACTTCCTGATGAAACACGTTACAGTCTCTGAGTACACCTCTATGTCGTCATCAGAAGCTGCCCGGAACATGTCCCAGTCCACGTGATCAAAACAGTCCTGTAGTGTAGCGTCTGATTGGTCCAACCAGCATTGGATTGTCCTGAGGGCGGGTGCTTCCCGTTTCAGTTTCTGCCTGTAAGCAGGCAGGAGCAGGATGGAAGAGTGATCTGATTTGCCGAAAGGTGGGCGCGGGAGAGATTTGTATGCGTCCCGAAAAGGAGAGTAACAGTGGTCCAGTACACGATCACCACGCGTGTTGATGGTGATGTGCTGAAAGTATTTTGGGGCTATTGTTCTGAAGTTGGCTTTGTTAAAGTCCCCCGTAACAATAAACGCTGCTTCTGGGTACGCGGTTTCCTGCTCACTTATATTCCCATACAGTTCCTTGTGTGCTTGTTCTGTGTTGGCTTGAGGAGGAATATAAACAGCTGTGATTATGACCACTGTAAATTCCCTCGGTAGCCAGAATGGTCGGCACAGAAGCATGTGAAATTCCAGATCAGGGGAGCAGAAGGATTTAATGGAGTGTAGGTTCCTTTCGTCACACCACGAGTGGTTGACAAATAAACAAACACCCCCACCTCTGCTTTTCCCCGTGAGCTCTTTCGTTCTGTCCGAACGGTGCACGGAGAACACTGTGAGCTCGATGGCTGAGTCTGGAACCACTGCAGACATCCAGGTTTCTGTGAGGCAAATAATGCAGCAGTCCCTTGTTTCTCGTTGGTATGAGACGCGTGCCCGCAGTTCACAGAGTTTGTTGTCCAGTGACTGAACGTTAGCCAGCAGAATGGTTGGGAGAGGAGGTCGGAGGGGACGACGTCTGTCTTACTAGGACGCCGGCTCTCTTCCCTCTTTTCCGGCGACTTTTCCTCCGTCGCGCCCGTGCGACCCAGACAAAGGGCTCTGATGCGGTGTCTGTAAACAGGGCGCCAGCCTTCAAGAACTCAAAGTCTGGTTCGCGCTTCGCGACGTAGGAACCTATGCTTAGAAGCATGTGTCTGTCGTAGACAGTTATACAAACAACATCCAACACGTAGAACAACATAAAAACAAGTAAAACAAATGAAAAACCGCAAAGTTTGCTCGGTGCTCGCAACACGGCCGCCATACTCGGCGCCATCTTGGTAACGTTGCAGTGATAGCTTTAACGGAGTTTAGCTAACATTATTTGGAACAACAGCATGAAAGTTGAAAATAGCCTCACATCGGTGCTAGTGTAACTAAAACCTATTTTAGCTGCTCGCCATTTTGCCATCTTAACGTTATATTGTGAATAGATTATCAACACGAATGAATTCACTCACGTCTGCTGCTGCTGCGGGTTATTTATGTTCGCATAGCTTCACTGAACAGCGTCCATTAGGGCTTGTATTTAAAAACTTTGCATATTTGGAGAAATTTTGCTTTGTTCTCACATGATTGAAAAATATTTCAGAATACCATTGCTATTATTTCTCACTGAATTATGTGATCTGATGAGCTAAGAGCGTTTAGATTGAGCGCTGTCTCCTGATTTGCGTCAGTGATCTCCGCGCTCTCTCATTTGATGAATAGCTGTCAATCATCTCACATGGCACGTTTCTGGCTGTCCTGTACACTTCATGTTTTTTAGCTCTGTGATAAACAGTCAAACAAAAGTTTCTACACATAAAAAATAAAGAGAATCAATAAACACACAATTAGACTACGGGTTATGTGATTTTCATGCGATTTGGGGTATAAATAAAGCAAATAAAATGCTAAATATAACATATTACAACATCATTATTAAATGACACACACATACACATATATATATATATATATATATATATATATATATATATATATATATATATATATATGTGTGTGTGTGTTTTAATTTAATCCATTGATGTGCAATAGTCACCTTTTTTTAGGCTATGTTTTAGTCATCAGAAAATAATTATGAGAGGTTAAGCTATTACACATAGCCTGCCCTACATTTCTAACATGTAAAAGATTGAAGCCAATACTTCCCTTTCCCCAGCTGTTTAGCTGTAGTACAGTCCCAGCTAATAGACTTTTGTTATAAGAACGTTCTCCAAATATTCAGTGTTGCTTCCGGGAACGTGAAAAATGTCCAGTTGTTGTTTAAATTTACTTCTTTAAGGTTTACAAAATGTTAACAGAATGCTGCTGGATGATCCATGCACTTTTTATGTTGTTGTTATTATTCTTAATATTAATGTTGTTAATATTAACAGCTCTTCCAATTAAAGATATGGTAAAAGAATTTAAAGGGAGTCTTTGTCAGAGGCCTTTTTATTCTTAAATTTGACATTTCATTTTTACACTAGACACATATATCGGTTTAAAATATCGGTTATCGGTCTACTTGATCTGTAATAATCGGTATCGGCATCGGTCCTGAAAAACGATATCGGTCGAATTCCCTACTATATATTTCCTTTTCTTTCTTTTTTTATATTGAGATTTAAGTAGCAAATGAGAATCACTAAAATTATTGAATTTTAAGACAAAGGTCTTGTTTATTATTTTTTTCCAAAGTAAATAAAGCAACAGTTTTTCAGTAAAAGAAGAATATGTAAAAGTATGGTATTTGGGGTAAAAGGCATATTCATAATCATATCATATACTTAAATAGTTTCTGTATTTTAAAAATATTTTTATATTAACATTTTAATATTTATTGCACAATAATTAATTATTTTATTCAATCAAAATAAACAGAAAATACTGCAAACTTTGCTAAACAGATTTTTTTTTTTTTTTTTTTTTTTTTTTTTGCACAAGTATGAACTTAGACATGATTAAAAGCAAATTTTTCTTAGGGTGTGTCTTTAGCCCTATTTGTACCCTATACAACTCATTTATATTTATAATAGCCTTTATTACCTTTTTTTAATTGTGTATTAATATGGTCTTAATAAAATACCATAAATATGACGTATGTTATAGATACTAGTATTAACCATAGACTGTAAAAAATATGGACTTAGTGTCCGTGACGTCACTGTTCCTAGTGGTCAGTCGATTAATTGCAGTGCGGGAGGTTGCCGCTTGGTATTAACTCATAAAATGTATTATAATCGGAAATATATTTTACAGGAGTTAAAGTGTGACAAGTTTGTCAGCTAAATATGCAGTATACAATATGATATAGACGCTGGCATGCTGGAGATTTGAATCCATGTTTGCAATGTTGAAACAAACAAACTACTAATTCCGCGGATCAACCACTGTCTATAATGTGGATTGTAGTTTGTAATCTACCTGTTAATGGGACGACATTCTGGAACTGTCGTCTCTACAGAAAGCGGACACAACCACAGACTTTGAGCGATGCTGCGGAGCGAGCGGGAAAACACGGAACGGAGTAGCGGAATTAATGGATTTTTAGCGGAACAGAACGCTTTCATTGGGAATCCTCTGGGGGTGAGGGAGGGAAAGGGGCAAGAGGGGCACCTTAGCAGATGAGGGCAGAGGGGCAGTGGCTCTAGCCACCAGGCCACCCCCCTGTGCACAGCCCTGTCTATAGGCACTCAAGATTAACATGAGACTGACAGAAACTGTGTGTTATGTACCTTTTAAGATTTTTTCATGCATAGTTTATTTTTTATTTTTTTTTGCCATAAAATAATATTTTCTTATCTATTTAATTGATTCTGTATTTGAATTTTGAATTATTTAAATATTTAAAAACATTATGTGGCCCCTTTGAAAGTTTAGTGCCTATAATGTAAGGCAAACCTGACCCACACACACACATTAAATATGTATATATCCACTTGTACCAGAAACTTATAAAAAGGAAGCTGCTGGAAACACATAGTCAATAACTTTAAAAACTGATATCAACACAGTTTATTTTTGTTTATAAATTAAACCTTTTATACTGACTGTTTTGTAAATTATATATGAATCCCTGGTAGTTCACATTTTAATCAGCCAGCTCAGCACAAATCCCAAATTCACAAGTCTGGTCTATCTGTTCATAATTCACACCCTATAAATGTAGTGAACAGCTTCAGATTTGCATAAAGTGACCATTAGCGACAGAGAAAGCCCAAGAACATGCACTTCAACATTCAATTAACCTTCTGAGGTGTCATTACAAAAGCATTTTCACCCAGACTGTAATGCCACTGTGGAGTAAATGCACGCCGAGATCGCTTCTACAAGCTAGGCACCAACATTACGTATGCCATGTGTTAAAATGCACTGAACGGTCCTTCGCTGAGCCAGTAATTTTCACTCTAAAGACACGAGTAGGAGGGGAGACAGACATGCTTAAACCGCCTGTTTCCCTGGCAACTGCAGCACTTAGTCTGGTGTCAGGAAACCAGGTCTCCTTTGTTGAATATTAAGACATGGCAACATTTAATTAAGTAATGTATGCAGCCATTTAGCGAGACAAGAGGCCAGTTAAAAGCCAGTTAACAGTGAATGTCCTCCTAATAAAACAGCTAAAGTGTATACAAGAAAATCCACTACCACATCCACTTGATCTAACAGCAGCTCTGATAGGGGTTGTGACTCAACACATTGTGACATTATGCGCAAAATACTCTTGAATTTAATGAAGACACTTTAGTTTGAAGGGCAAACCATTCAATGGGTGGTTCACATTTAATCATTAAAAGATCATAAACAAGATATTAATATCTTGTGCATTATTTTGTGATAGCATTTTGAGAACCGTTCAGTAAGCTCAGTCAATTACCTAGCAAAATATGTTCATTTAAGCTTATTTTACATATTAAACATGAAGATAAATGAGCAATATATTGATACTAATTTACACATATTTTAGCTATTTAAATAAGGACACGCTATTAAAATACACCTTTAAACATTTTAAAATATAATATAATTAGCATGCAAAAATTTCCAATAAGTCAAGTCATTTAAATTACATTTCATTTATGTGGCAGAATTAATTGTATTTAAGTAAATATTATCATTTAATATGGCTCTTTAACTGAGGTTACCTTTTATGACAGAGTTGTACTTGGTTAAACAAAATATTGCTTTCACAACAATACAATGTCTCTTGTAAATATCTACATGTAGGACTACATGCTATGCTTCATTATGTACTGGTTTGCTAGTTCCTGTTTCCTGTGTTTATTGTCATGTTCATACATTTCACCTTGATTGTTCCCATGTGTATCTTTAGACATTACTGTTCATTATAAACAACAGCTCACCAAATCAATATCTTGTTATACTGAACGATGCTAAACACAATGGAAACATATGGGCTAACCATACACAAGAGTAAACCTTACACAAGGCAACTGAACAGGAACCAATCACAGTCCACAACATTTCAAAATAAAAGACACATGAGAACAGAATAAAGACTCAAAAACTGCATGCTAATAATCTGAAGAGAGATAGATTCATATTCTAATAATGAAATGCACAATTCTATTACAATGTATAGTAGCTGTGTAGTGTTACCCAGCATGCTCTGTGGCTGGGTGAGTTCTGACCAGGCCTGACTCCAGTTACGCAAGGAATTGTGGTTGCTAGATGTAAATAAAGCATGGTGGACCATACAGGGCTTATGCTCATTTACATTTCTATCGCCAAAGGTGCTTACTCCTTGCTTATTTGAAGGAAACAGAGGAGAAAAAAATGGCGCAAAAAGCAAGAGAAGCTGTCATACCTTTTATTTTACATTATTTGTATATCTGTAGCGGCTGCCATTGTTGTTTCACGGGCTCTGTGGCGTCAGAGTGCGTAACTGGGAGTACATCGATCTAGTACGAGTTCGCGGGTGGGAAGTCACGGGTTTGACTGCCGTTCCAGTGCACTTTCACGGGTAGAGGTTTGGAAAAACACGGGTTACGGGTTGCCTGGAACCCAGCATAAAATGAAGTGAAATGGATTTGTAAGTGCATTCTTTGTTAGTTACAGAACCAGAATTGTTAGTAATATTGCATTTGTGAATGTGTGTTACCATCACAAAAACATAGGCCTATATTATTTGAGAAATATTTGGATGTCACAGGATTCTTTTGTAAAGTACACTCACCTAAAGGATTATTAGGAACACCTGTTGAATTTCTCATTAATGCAATTATCTAATCAACCAATCACATGGCAGTTGCTTCAATGCATTTAGGGGTGTGGTCCTGGTCAAGACAATCTCCTGAACTCCAAACTGAATGTCAGAAATTCACAGACGTGTTCACAGACGAGTTCACAGACGTGGCGCTTTGCTTCATCAACACGCTTACAGAGCAAGCCACGCAAACAATAACAATAACGTCCTTCTCAAATCAGAAACCGTGGGTGGACAATTCAATCCATGCGCAGTGAACGCGCGCACTGCTGCTTACAACGCCGGTCTCCATTCAGGGAATATGAATGAATACAGATCGTCCTGCTATGCTCTCAGACGAGCAGTTAAAGCCGCAAAACTCCGTTATAAAGACCGAGTGGAGTCTCATTTCCAACTCAACGACTCGCGGCGCATGTGGCAAGGTCTGAGGTCCATCTGCTCCTTTGGATCTAAATCCTCTGCAGAGGCAAGCGCTGATCCGTTGCTCGTGAACGAGTTAAACTCTTTCTACGCCGCTTTGACTGTAACCGCGCAACGCGACTCCGCCAAGTGGCGCGTTAGAGGAAATTACTCAGAGCAGCAACAATCACGTGATCTCTGTCTCAGAGGATGAAGTTCGAGAGCACTCAAGCGCGTGGACGCCAGGAAAGCTGCCGGGCCGGATTGGTATTTCAGGTCGTGTTCTGCGGTCCTGTGCTGATCAGCTCGCCGGGTTGTTTACATCTATCTTTAATGAGTCCCTCGCTACATCTGTGGTCCCCATCTCCTTCAAAAAAATCCACCATCATCCCTGTCCCTAAGAACAGTAAACCCTCTTGCCTAAATGACTATCGTCCAGTGGCTCTCACATCTACAGTCATGAAGGTCTTTGAGAGACTCATTAAAAACACCATTTGCGCCTTCATTCCTGACACTTTGGACCCTCTTCAGTTTGCCTATCATCCCAATAGATCGACTGAAGATGCCATCTCTCATGTCCTCCACTCCTCCCTCACTCACATCGACAGCAAAAGTGGGAACTACATAAGGCTGCTATTTATTGACTATAGCTCAGCCTTTAACACCATAGTTCCCATTAAGCTAACCGCCAAACTCCTGGATCTCGGCCTGAATTCTTCTCTCTGCCACTGGATTGAGGACTTCCTCACTGGCAGGCCTCAGGTGGTGAGAGTAGGCCAGTTCACCTCCACCTCCATCACCCTGAGTGTGGGAGCTCCACAGGGCTGTGTCCTGAGTCCCCTGCTCTACTCTCTCTACACGCATGACTGTTTGTCCACACACAGCTCCACCTCTATCATCAAATTTGCTGATGATACTGTTGTCCTGGGCCTCATTTCCAACAACAATGAGACGGCATACTTGGACGAGGTGGAGCATCTAACATCATGGTGCCAGGACAACTGTCTCTCTCTGAATGTTGGCAAGACCAAAGAAATGATTGTGGACTTCAGGAAGAGACAGCAACGGACATACTCCCCCCTCATGATCAGCAGGTCACCAGTAGAGAGAGTGAGCAGCTTCAAGTACCTGGGTGTAAACATCTCCGAGGACCTGACCTGGACTGCTCACATTCAGACACAGGTGAAAAAGCCAGGCAAAGACTGTACCACCTGCGCCAGCTGAGGAAATTCAGGGTTTCACCAGCTATCCTGAAAACTTTCTATTTAATATATATATATATATATATATATATATATATAGTATATTATTTATATTCTATTTCTATTATAATTTCCTCCTTGTGTTTTTAACTGTGAATTTTGCACTGTCCATGAAGCGGACCTGTTTACATTTCACTGCCGGTTGTATATTCTGTATATAACTGTGTATGTGACAAATAAAACTCTTGAATCTTGAACACTTTAGGCCCCTTAGTGCCAATTGGGCATCGTTTAAATGCCACGGCCTACCTGAGCATTGTTTCTGACCATGTCCATCCCTTTATGACCACCATGTACCCATTCTCTGATGGCTACTTCCAGCAGGATAATGCACCATGTCACAAAGCTCGACTCATTTCAAATTGGTTTCTTGAACATGACAATGAGTTCACTGTACTAAAATGGCCCCCACAGTCACCAGATCTCAACCCAATAGAGCATCTTTGGGATGTGGTGGAACGGGAGCTTCGTGCCCTGGATGTGCATCCCACAAATCCTCATCAACTGCAAGATGCTATCCTATCAATATGGGCCAATATTTCTAAAGAATGCTTTCAGCACCTTGTTGAATCAATGCCATGTAGAATTAAGGCAGTTCTGAAGGCGAAAGGGGGTCAAACACAGTATTAGTATGGTGTTCCTAATAATCCTTTAGGAGAGTGTATATTATCAATTAAATATCATTGACAGTTGTTTAGAGTCCTACTGTAAACCTGTACAACGATGTGGCCAGTTGAAATTTCATGCTAATCTTAGCATGCTAATTTGCATTACTCTCTCCACTTTACCTTTCATTACAAGTGATTATATCCATATGTGCTAACTCTTAAATAACCTTAATGGTGTATTTATCTTCTTGTTTTAGACCAGTTTTAATATCTTTGCATAATCTTTACCAACATTCCCCTTGTCCAAAGATGCTATGCTATTAGCTACTTGTTTTTACTGAAATAATTTTACCACGTCCATTAAACAGAGCTATGCAAACGGATGCTGAAATGAATAACAGTTTTAAGGTAGAGAGTTTAAGTAAAATGAGAGCTGAATGAGTGTGCTGAATATGTGTTTAGAGAGCAAAACAGTCATATTCCGCTGCACATGAATGGAGCATGAAAAGCTCTCTTTATTTATAGTCCTCTCCCCTGGAGCAAAAAAAAAAACACTGAGAGATTGCCCATGTGCCCTCACTGGCAAGCAGCGTGGCGACATAGAATCGAAGAAGAAACCAGCGTAAACCAGCCTGTACAGAAGAATATCTTCCTTTCTGTAGTGCAGATGTGATTTCATCATGCTTATATGGTCATGCTAATATATATATATATATATATATATATATATATATATATATATATATATATATATATATATATATATATATATATATATAATATCATGATTAAAGCAATCGTTAGAAAACTTGACAACCAGGAAATATTTTTACATTTTACAAATACTTAAGTAAATCACCCTTAACTTGTCTTGATTGATTCTCATTACAAGACAATTTGCTAATAATGTTGGAAAAACTGTCTAATAATGAGCCTGCTCTTTAGCCACCATATAAAGGCCCATAACCCAATACTTTACTGTACAACAGATTTTGCTTAAATATGTTGAAGTGTGATTCAATTAACATATTTTTGCATTAAAAACAATCCAAATGGACCCTATTTCTCATTCCTAATGAATAAAATCAAGTCTCACCCTACATTTTTATTTCCACTCTGAAATGCATAAAATAATAAATCTAAATATAATGTCGGCACACTTTTGCTACTAAAAATAATTTTTTAATCTTTCCTCTAAAAAGACTTTATCAGACAGAACTGTGCTCAAAATGTCACATCTTTTTGGAGAGAAGATTAATCAGTATATTAGGGAGCAACAGCGTTGACATCAGGTTTTAATAATTTATAGGTTTTGTGCACCTGTATTTATGGATGCACTAGTATTATTAGCAACCTGGCGATACCAAGTCAATAATTATTTTCATTTTAAGCCCAATAACTAATGGACAATATATATATATATATATATATATATATATATATATATATATATATATATATATATATATATATATATATATATATATATATATAAAAACAATATTAATTTGTCTAAATAAACAAACAAAAATAAACCATTTTTATTTTAAATGATACAAGTGAATTTAGGCAAAATTGATATTCATTTTGACTCGCTAAAGATTGTTTAAAAGTGTTATTAAATATTTGTAATTGTTATTATTTTTATAACAATATAAAAAATATAATTACGATATTAATTTGTCTAAATAAACTAATAAAGTAAAAAAAGTAAAGATACAAGTGAATTTAGGCAAAATGTATATTCATTTTGAGACTTGTTAAAGATTGTTTAAGCGTGTTATTAAAATGTTTAAAAGTGTTAATTTTTATAAAAATATTATTAATTTTTCTACATAAACTAAATTTTTTTAAAATGTACTAATTGTTTAAAAGCGTTATTAAAATGTTCATTTTTTTATTATCTTTAAAGGAGAGATAGGTAATCTAAATGTAAAAATAGAAGGAATGAGTAGGTTATAAACAATTGAAATCCAATATTTAACAATAAATGAAACAAATGGGGATGTATATATCATACATCCCTACTGTATTATTTATTTTTGGATGTGTGTAACACTTACTCTGAAATGAGCCACTGTACAAAAGCAAAATGGCTTGCGAACACGCTTTATGTTGACTGAGCATCTCGACATCAGATAAACATGAATGTGCTATTATAATCTCTGTGCTCTATTTTACCTCTCCAAACTAATCTGTAGTCCTTTGACCTATTCTAACCCCCTTCCCCTTTGGAAAACCTAATCTCAGTCTCCAGCATGACACGTATAATCTCAATCTGTTTGACTTCTCTAATGTGAGAATCCTGTGTAGCCTAATCTCTAATGGCAGACCTGGTCCAGTTCCTTGCACCCTGCTCTGTCTCTTAAAGGCTCCTGGGGGCCCAGCAGACAGATTACACAGGAAACACATCTCTCTTGCATTATACATGGCACAGCGGTGTACTAACAGCACCCACTGATGCCATGTACATAACTGCCAGTGTGATTGTAGCCTGATTAACCAGGTGCCAAATTTAGCACTTTCACCACTAAGCAAACTGCACTACAAACATCTGCGCAATGAATGGACAGAAGAGTCTCACTACACTCAAATGCAAATATGTGCGCGTGCTTGTAAGAGCAGCATAAATGACTCATTTAAAAATTTTAAATTAGCACACAGTGACTAATGCACAATGAATATTGCTTCAAGGACGCAGTGACCTCTAAGTCAGCTGTGTGGGGGGAAGCGTGCTGGAAAAATGGGAATGGCCAGAATATAAGAATAGAGCGAGGTGTTAGTTCGGTTTTTGTGGGGTGTCCCTGTCCAAGGTGCTGAAAACACTCTGCCAGCCACTATGCTTTGCTGTGATTGGCCGAAAGCCGCATTTTAATACTGTGACATCACAGGAATGCTGATTTCTCCTGCTGAGTGACATCAGTGCAGCTTTCGCTCTCTTACTTTCACACACTGCAGACAGAGTATCGCCAACATTGCACCATTTGATTTGTAGTTGCTGAAAGAGATGGACAGAAAGAGCGAGCTAGAGTGAGACAGACAGAAAGAGATAAAAAGAAAGAAAAAGAGAAGGATAGAGTGAGACTGATTCACAGAGACGCACTTAAAAAATTCATTTTAGCCAGGATGCATTATTTTCTCAAGTATTTTGTAAGCTAGTGTAAGTTTTACACTTATTAAGCTGTAAGAGAAGCTCATTAAACCAGTACTTTGGTTAAAATGACACACTGGTGGCCTCAATAGCCTCTTCTTGTGACACTCAGATGAATGATTTCCTTCTCCTTGAATGAAGTCTCTCTCGTTTAGCTGTCAAATATCTCCCTATGGCCTTTAGACAAAATAGATCTTTATCATTATATCTGCTGATGTTTGAAACTCAAGTGTGAGTTAGAGCTTGACACGCTGCCCAGTTTGTCTAACCCCACATGGTCATTCTACCCTCAGTCACCAAAAATAGCATCAACAAACACTGACGAACCAGATGCCTATGAATATGTTTCATTACTTGATTGTTTGACTCATCTATAAATATACATAGTACAGCAAACATGCATCCAATTAGAGATGATAAACAAAGCAAGCAAAATATCTAATCAGCAGCCAATGCAAACAATGTTTTCATTTAATTCGGATAATTAAGCATACTAACATTGCTAACATTTGCAGAATTTTCAGCTTTAAAATGCTGAAATAACAGTTCAACAGCACTGGGACTTTTCCAGGTTTGTATACTCCGTTTTTGTCAGTCTATGCATTAGTGGTGGTGAAGGTTTATTGACTCTTTCTGTAGGTTACATCAATATGCCAGTAGATGGCGACAAGTGACTGTCTTTATGATTAATTCATAAGAACCATTCAATCAAACAATTTGTTTAAACCAAGAGTGCCTTGAAGCCAAAACATCTCGATCGCCCCCAGGTGGTTGGTCCCAGTATAGCTCATAAACCCCGCCCTCTCCATGTATTCCAATGGGACGATAAACTAAACAACCAAATTACACTTCAAATAATTTTTTTCCACAGATGGTTTGTCATTTTAGGTAGTTTTTATCATGCTGATGTAAGTTTAAGTGTTTTTTTTTTTTTTTTAAATAAGTTTGGTTTTTGTTAGGTATTTATTTAATGCTATAAAAACGGGGGTGTGACATCATGATTGACAGCTGAGATTGACAGTTTCTCTGAGCAAAGTTGTCGCTGAGGTACCAACAGTCTTTTTTTCGGGAGGAGATTGGAGCTTTAGCTTTCATTTCTACATTTCCATAACTGTTCACACCACATAAAACACATCACACCGACATAATGAGTTGTTCTGCGGGTATACCGCGGGAGTGTGGGCGGGGTTTTGATATCACAGCTCTATTTCCTGTTCTCTACTGCGCAGACGCAGGTCCCAAATCAGTGCAAGATGTCAGCACCATATTTGGACATTGGCAGCTTCACTTTTCTACAATGGAAGGTAGTGAAGGGGCGTCTTCCATCTTTTTTTACAGTCTATGGTTTAAATGCTGAATCATTTGGGAAAGAAACAAGTGTCCGTCTTGTTGAGTCGTTGAATCATTCACTCAATCAATTTGTTCAAACATTGGTTGTGTCCGAATGCTTAGGCAGCTGACTTGTTTCCATGCTGCCCTATCAGGCAATGACTGCAGGCAGCGTTTGCACACAAAGGTACCTCACAAAACTGATTTTGGACTTCTGAGGCAGCATAACGGTTTAACGAAATGACAACAAAATTGGAAAAAAGTTGGTCAAAAATGTACATTTAAACACAAACCAATTACCACAACTTTCATGTGCCATATTTATTTTTTAGCTCAACTGTCACGGAATGGAACGCACAGAATTTTGGGATATCAAAGCCTGTAAAGACGCATATATGCTGCCTTAAAAAAAATCGACCAGATGAAGGTAGCTCAGTA